>JAHWFO010022496.1:152879-172803 GCA_023313115.1 Rhysida immarginata
TTAGGGTAAATTGACCAGTTTTCGGCCACTAAATTTTTTCCAGTTGTTTGCTTTAAGTACTAGGCTTGTGAGAAAAATATCCGACCATATTTTTTTTTTGCAAAAACCTAATGGATTTGGATCGTGCGCGCTTGCATGAGCCGACCTTGAACCTTTGTGCGTATGCGTGAATTTTTTCCCGCCTCTCAATAGCGTCAGTTGCTGGCAATCAGCATTAGAGGGAGGTAGTGTGTTGTGCTCTCGTCGGTTTTTGAATTGGCTATAAAAGAAAATACGAGGGTGGGCTGAAAAGTAATGCCTCCATGGCTGTAACTTTTTTTATTTTTTAACCGATTTTCAAAATTCTTTTTGTATCTGATACTCACATTTCTCCTCTATGTAATGCACTATTCACTTTTTGACATAGTCCCCATCCCTTTCCACGCATTGTACAACATCCCCATCCCTTTCATGTATAACATGCATGAAAAGCACTAACTAACAATTTGCTTACATCTGCACTTTATACTCTAGTAGTGAACTTAACAATTAAAAAATATTAAAGCCCTTAGACCAATGCTTTAAATACAACTCTTGGACATAAGTATTTAATATCAGTTGCCTTACCATTTCAACAAACAATCAACTCGCTTAAAAAAACAATAAACAAACTAAAAATTAAACAAAATTTACGCATTGATAAAAGGCATGATTCTTTACAAATTTACATTAAGAACGTTATCTAGTAGTAACAAGTTAAATAATAAAAAAATATTACGTTAAATTTATACTGGACAAAAATATTTAATACTGATGCTGCTTGGACAAAAGTATTTAATACTTCTTAATATTCTAATTTTGCTGAACTGATATCCTTAACTACCTCTACAATCAAATGGATTTGACCATGTTAATGAAAAAACCCAGCAAAAAAAAATGGATTTTCCATATAATATTGCAATTGAAACAACAAAGTCATGGGTAAAACATGCGAACTTTCCATAGATGCAAAAAAAATCGTAATTACATTGTGTAAAGAAAACAAAGCCCAAAAAGAAATTGCAACCATTGTAGGATGCAGCCAAGGAACAGTTTCTAACATTATAAAGCGTTTTCGAAATGAAAAATTACTGACAAACAAGACACGTAGTGGTCGTCCAAGAATCACTACAAAAAGACAAGAAAATCTGCCTACAAATGTGCAAAGCATCGTCTAAACAGATGAATATAGAGTGGAAGAAATACCAGGCCCATACATCAAGCCGTACTCTCAGACGATGTCTATCCGAAATGGGTTTTAAGTGAGCGGTAGGCCAAAAGAAAACCTCACCTGTCACGTCGTCAGAAGCAGGATCGTTACAAATGGGCCAAAGCCAAAAAAGACTGGAAAAACTTTATTTTTTCAGATGAGTCCCGTGTGTGTCTTGGACTTGGAGATGGTGGTCAAGTTTGTGTGTGGCGACGAGTAGGCGAAGAGTTGCATGACTGTATACGAGGTACACAAAAATTAAGCAAGGAATTATGGTTTAGGGTTGTATAACTGCTAAAGGCCCCTGTCGTTTGCGTATCCTTAAAACAACAGTGACAAAAGATGTGTATGTTGAAATACTAGATCGCTTTCCGATTCCAACTCTAGATGATTTTTTTGATGATGATGATACTTTCATCTTTCAAGATGACAATGCCTCATGCCATCGTGCAGGTCTTGTCAAACAAATTTTAGAAATCCACAACATTCCGACAATGATTTGGCCAGCGAATTGTCCTGATTTAAACCTAATTGAAAATATTTGGTTGATTTTCAAAAAATTAATTGATGCTAAACATCCTACCAATTTGAACGAATTTAGAGTTGCAATCCGAGATAGTTGGCAAGAAATTAGTACAACTGAGTGTGCTAAACTGTATGCAACCATGCCACGGCGAGTTACGGCAGTAATTAAAGTCAAAGGTGGTTGCACAAAATACTAACTATTGGTTAGTACTTAAAATATTGATTGATTTGTTAAGATATTAAATACTTTTGTCCAGGCAGCTTTAGTATTAAATATTTTTGTCCAGCCTTGAATTTGTTTAATTTACTGTCACATTCTAAGTTTTTGTTAATGAGCAGAAAAGTTCACTTAATATTATAAAAAATTATTTTTTTTGTTTCTGTATTAAATTTTATTGGTTTATTTTGTTTCTAAATTAGTGAATTATGTGAATAAAAGTATTTTGAAACACAGAGCTTGTCGTTATTAAATACTTATGTCCAAGTGTTGTAATATCTTTATTTTCTTATTGGCTGCTTTAATGAATTTTTTATCAGAGAATATTAAAAGTGGCCGAAAACTGGTCACTTTACCCTATCGCACAAAGGGTGCTAAATTTAAATTTTTAAATTTTGGGACACCCTGCATTTGATTTGTTAATGTTTTTGAAGATTCCGAAAGAATCGGTGCTTATTTAAATTAAAGTATTTTTCCCAAAATTTCAGGGTGAAGCATCAGGAGATTATAAGAAATTTCTACTTGCACTTGTAAGAGGATAATTGACTACTTTGTCATATTAAATCCAATTCTGTTAACATTGTTATTAAATATTTATAAGTTTAAAAAGTTCTATTTTAATGTTTACATTTAAGTGTGTACCTCGATTTAAGACCATTCCATTTATTACAATTAAGATCTGAATCATCTTCAAGAGTATATTCAAATTGTATCTAAGGAAAGTCATTTTAAACTTTACCCTCTTATGATATTTGAATAATTTTCTATTTTGGATTCTATCTGTTCCAATTCTCTGATAACTTAATACTGCATTTTCGGTTTATGCAGATCCATTGTAAGTCGAGGTGCACCTGTATTACAGTTTCTCATAGCTAAAGCTTTGCTATTTAATTTTTCATGTATGTTCGTTTTAAATAATAAAAAAAAAATGTTCATTGAGTGATGAAGTTAATATAATTTATTGGAGACTAGAATTAAAATAATGACACTGACTAATTTTAATACAAACTTTGTAAAAGTCAAAAATACCTATGCTGTAACTTTTACAACATAAACAGATACGAGCTCTTCACATCATTTGGTGAAAACATATTGATTTTATAATTTTGAAAATATAAAAATATATATGCGACAAATATTTAGCTATGCAAATTTTGATCTTTGTAGATGTTCACGAAGAATAAATTTCAAGAAATATTGTGAGAGATTAAAAAAATACAACAGAAACTTCTAATAGTCTTGAAATTATCCCAGAACGTTGCGCTTGTAGAGATAGTAGAGCCATTTTCTTTTGTTCAGCTGATATCTCGGCAGCAAGGAATCCAGATCTCTTTCGTTTTCCTTTAATTCGAAACAAAACTTAATGAAACGTCAATAATAAAATTATTATTATATTTTTCTTAAAGGACAACTCCACTCAAAAAAATCGATATTTTTTTTTTTGCAAATAATATACAACTGTAGCAATAGAAAAATTTTAAAATCACATTTAAAGTGTGAAAAATGCTAGTTTCGGTCTTCACCCTCGCGCTCCATTTTGTATCAGCTGACTGTCTGAGATCGACGTCGTGCTTAGAATAGGCTCCAAGATTAAATCACCGTAAAATCTTGAATACACGCCAGGGCGTCTATTTGTTTCAATGGTCCGGACTCCCCCCGGCGATTAATCGAGACCTGGCGTTAAGGGCTATTCCAACACCACCTAGAGAGAAGGCCTCCGGACAAAAGGTGAATAAATGTTACATCATCATCAAGCTGCCAAATTTAAGGTTTATTATTGGTAGAAATACGATTAACAATAGCCACTTGATGATGATGTAACAATGTATACACTTTTTGTCCGCAGGCCTTATCTCTAGGAGGTGTTGGCTATTCCCAATAACAGGGTGTCCCAAAACGATTGCGTAAAATTCCCTGAGTTTTCCGTCGCAATGGGAAGGCATACACATGAAAAGACATTCAATAATCTGAAAGTGAGGAAAAAAACGCCAGAATTTATATCGATGACCCGAGAAAGACCTGGCATTTAATCTATTTTTTTACACTCCACCCGGCTTTTATTTGAGACCGGCGTGTATTCAAGTTTTAAGGTAAATCATGCCTACCAATTGTTCTGTGTATGGGTATAACAACCTATACTCACTGCCACGTAAGTTGAATGATCTTTTTGACATGCGCAGTAAGTCTTTTCATCAATATGCTTTGTCTGGATTTTACCCATGATGCACTTGTTCTGCTATAGTAAAGGCTGAGATATCGTTGAAACGTGGAAACCCTATTAAAAGTCATAATATAAAACGAAGTGCCTTCGAGTCGACTATTCTGCGTCATTTTTTAATTTATTAGTTTCATTTATCTATTTAAAAAAAATCGAAAATAGAAACTAAATAAATATAAATATGAAAACGAAAGAGAATGTTTCGTAGAATAGCTAAGCGATTTACTTCCCGTTAACGTCTATTGGCTGGCGTTAGAAATAACGTCATCCTGTTGTTCAACTTAGGTGACGATGACTATAGCTAATGATAAGTTTCTTATCATAACTTTCCTAAATCGGAATTAATAAGAAATGAGTGGGAGAGAAAATTTTGGCGCCCTTCAGCGTACTCAAATATTTGCCTCTGCTAGTTTCGAAACCTCATGCTTCACTATCGATTCGATAGGTTTAAAATCTTTGAACTTGAAGCAGGATGCTGTCCCTACCCTTCGACGACCACATATTTTTGGAGTGATCCAGGAGCCACCTTAACAAATAGCTCCTATGAAGCACCGGAGAAACCAGGCAATAAAGAATAAATATAGGGTAAAAGTTCAGGATAGCATACATTTCCCAACTGTTTTGTCCAGCCCACCCACCTTCATTTTTTTAGATTATTATTACTGTCTGCTCCACGTGACAAATAATTGATTTACACTATTTTTTGTGTAATTCATGCGAGATAAAAATAGCCTCATGTCATCTGATAGTAGCTACGAGAGGCCCAGCTGACTTGGGAAATTGCGGAACGCTGTTCAGAACTTTTCATTTTCTAAAATCGCATGATTTGCTATCATATATTCTCCCACTATTCTACGCTGAAAAATGCCTATAATTGTATAATAATCAATTTGTGTAGTTTATTAATTAATAAGCATTGACAGTGTTTGTACTTATCTGGACTCAGCCACATCAGTCTCTGCACCGTTCGTGAAATACACAAAGGGTGATCGTGTCTCAGTGGTTCATAACAGTAAGGCTGAACATCTGTGTCATTTCCGAATGAAATTCTTCCGTATCCTTTAAAAGGAATTAACATCTACTTCCGATTCAGAACTGCTGCTGGCATAATCCTCTTGTTCATAAGCGTAAGCCATCGTAAAAAAGCATGTGTATAGTACAAATACATGGTGGTCATTTCTTCAGTCAGTCTAACGGAGCGCGGGAAGTAACCTTGACTTTCGTAATTTTCCTTCATTTTATATATTTCGCGTTCGATTTTAAATTTTTCATTTATGCCATGTTATTAATTATATCTCAAACTTTCATTTTAAATAAAGTTGTATATTAGCGTGGAGTTGTCCTTTTATTGTGGAACTTACAGATGGTTCATCTGGTTTGTCATCAGTTGTTGTGTAATCTCGTGGCTTCAAGGTGAAATTGATAATTTTTGCAGAATGCTTTGGAGGATTTCTGACTTCTACTTCTTTTGTTTCTGGGTAAAAACCCTCTTTCACTACTTTAACTTCATACTTGCCAGGCGTTAGTAAGCGCCAAAATTCTCCACTTGAAACTAAAAAATTGTTTGTTTTTTTTAATAAAAGACGAACCATAACCAATAATTAATTGTAATAACAGAAAATTACTTAAAACACAAAGTGAGCTCGCTTTTCCACAAAGATTTTTATTCATCTTTCAAGTAATCACTTGGTCATTCTCGACAAGATTGGCTATCTAAATGGTGTACGTCAATTCTTAAAAGATGACCCCTATGTGGAACTTCTTCAATACCCTCAACCTCAGTTAATGAGAAAAATTAGAGACTGCATTAAATCCTGCTGTACTCTCTTTAAAGATATCAGAAATTGCAACCTCATACCCAGTAATCTGAGTAGCATTAGACTATATTGTCTACCACAAACCAGGCAATCATTTTAGATCAATCATCGACAACATTAACTCTCTACTTAGGCTGAAAAGATGACACATGGAAGTCGAAATATGCATATTCATGGTGAATAAAAAACTTTGTGGAAAAGCAGACTCACTTTGTGTTTTAAGGAATTGGCATCCACAGTATTTAAGGTAGTTAGTTATTTCTATAAAAAATTACTTGTAGTGATGTCATGATTAATGACTCTCCTTGTTCCATCAGTGATGTTAACTATTTTGATTAGAGCATTTTCAATGGGTTCAAGCGTCTTTTCGTTTTGTACAAGGCCCTTTATCCCTATGTGACTCTGAAACAAGATTAGAAGCAAATTTAATCTCTGTGAAACGGGAAACGGTAAACAAAATTATGTTCTTACCTGCCAAATGTAATTGATTAGAGCATCCTTATTGTTATTCCATTCTGTCTGCAGCGCCTCTTGTGGTGGATATTTATCACAGCCCAATTCTAATGTGATTTCAAATGCATTTGAACTTAAATAGTTGAAATCTTGCATTCCTCCTTGAACGCTGTACCAAGCAGCACCATTCGTTATTCCACCTTTGCTTGCAAAATCATCATCATCAGAATTTTCGCAAGGCTTGTGATCCAATTTTGCCATGTGCTTGTGAAGAGTGGCATAAGATAATGCAAGATGTCTGAATTAAGAAAGAAAGAAAATTAACAATTTACGAATGTCTTTGTACAGTCTATTCCAAAAGTGCTTTCACTTAGGTGAATGATATTCGGTTTCCTTGCAATAAATTAAACCAGTGAAATTAATCCGTTCCGGCAAAAAGTCGAGTCTGACATGATTCGAACTCGACTTCTTGCCTGAACGGATTAATTTCACTGGTTTAATGTATTGCAAGGAAACCGAACATCATTCACCTAAGTGAAAACGCTTTTGGAATAGACTGTACATTCTGTCTACATGCAAGGAATTAAATGAAGAATGGATATTTTGTTACATGCTGTTTATGAACCCCTTTTGGCAATACTAATTGAATTACTAGTTTTAAATAATCATCTTATCTCACAAATAATTTCGGAAAACACATAGCTGTACTTCACTTCAAGACACTCTAAAATCACTGTGTGACAACCATCCAATTAACAAAATGTTGTATGATTGCATCTTACCATCATGGTTGCAGGAATTTATGGGCATTAAAAATTATCTAATCGGGCTGTTTACAAAATGTGTGCAGATTTTTAAGGGTGTATTAGACTTTATTTGAAATATATTTTGCCATTAATCTGGCAGTTACAAATGAATCCTTGATACATAAAGAAATTGTCAAACATCATACATACAATGGCTTTCTCATAATATTGTCTCTCTCGTTATTGTGTTTTCAGAAAACTGAGAAATCAGGAAACTTAATGCTGATGGTCACAACATTTTTAATATCCAAATGCTATATGTTTGCAAAATTACAAAAGATGCTCAAAATGTTGACCATGAGCAGTAATGCTTACCTCAGTCTTGTCAATGAATTTTTGACATGGTCAAATCACCCTGTAGTGTTTCTTACATTGTCATTTGCAGCCACAGTTTGTGCTAGCAGCTCCCCTTCTGAATCCACAGGAATGTATATCGTACACCACATTCTTCAGATGTCCTTGGAAGAAGAAATCCAAAGGGTTTAGGCTCATGGTCAACAGTTTTTAATTATTAAAAATGTTGTGATCATCAGTATCAATTTTCTAATTTCTCCATTTTCGGGAAATATATTAACGAGCACGACAATATTATGAGGAAGTCTCAGACAGCCGTTATATGTATGACTGAGAATTTTTTTATGTATCGAGGATTCCTTTGCGGATCCTAGTGTATTGACAAATATATTCAAAATAAAGTCCTCTGCCACCACTATTGTAACAAATTCGTAAACACCCTATATGAATGCAATTTGATAATTCACTATTGGCTCCAATCGTCTGACTGCATAACACTGCATTTTTAACATGAAGCCAAATCAACTTCGGCCAGATAAATTGGAATTCACCCTATCATAAGCTGAGATAGACCTGTATTTTCGAAAGTAAAATCCAGAATTTCTTTGAGCAAGAACTTCTGGAGAGATTTTTTTATTTTTAAAAGTAATTTTTTTTCCCATTATCCAATCATCGTCAAAGTTTATTTTGATTGTGTTAATATTTCTATTATACTAGCAAAAAATGGATTAGAAGGAAAGAAAACAAATCACTAAAACCTTAGTGAATGCGATAGCAGGTCACTTCATCGACAGTCATTTCTTCGACTAACATTTCATTGACAAATATTTTTTCGATAGAGACGTTTCATCAAATATAATCGACACTTTTCACCTCAACATGTTAAACTTTATTTAATTCTTAATTAAAGTTTATCATGTTAAGATGAAAATCAAAAAAATGAAAGAGAAATTTATATTTGTATAATTGATAAAAAAAATTATAGTTTATTTTAAAAAAAATTTCTATAAAAATAAAAAAAAAAAGTTTTATATTTTTTATACAAAGTATTAAACAAAAATATGTACTAATCTTTCTGAAGTTATGGGCGAGATACCCATTAAAATTTGTTGAGAGATATGAAAGTCGATGAGGTGATACAAAAACCATCCCTGATGTTTTCTCCGATTGGTTCCTTATCTTATTTCATTGTGGACCAGTGGAAGACTTTCTATTTCTCCTCTCATGTAAGTATCCACAATTTTTGGTTAAATTTTTTACGATTTTGATATTTCTTTATTGGACTACCCAAAAGAATAACTATATTGAAGGTGGGCATAAAAAGTTCTCTACACTTGTCGGCTGTTACCACCCAACTATTTTGAAATTTATTGACAAATTTTAAAAAAATCACAGAACATTGAAGATTTGGACACCACTCTGCTGGTTTCTGGGAGATATGTTCATTTAACTCGCAAAAAGTATCGTACAACTTGTGAAAGGTATGTATCGAATTGTAGAAAGGTATGTATCTTAATTGGTATCTTCGTGGACTTGCCCATAACTTCGACATTCGGAATGATTAGTACATATTTTTTTTATAATGTTTTGTGTAAAAAAAATATAAAACTTTTTTGTTTTTGTAGAATTTTGTTAATAAAATTATAATTTTTTTTTATCGATTATATGAGTATAAATTTCTTTTTCATTTCTATCAATTTATGTATTTGTTTGTTTTTCAACATGATAAACTTCGATTAGGAATTAAATAAAGTTTAACATGTTGAGGTGAAAATTGTCGTTTATATCATTTGGTTGATGAAACATCTCTATCGAAAAAATATCTGTCGATGAAGTGACTTTGGATGAAATGTTAGTCAAAGAAATGAATTTCAATAAAATGTCTGTCGATGAAATGACTGTAATCAGGAACACTACTTGGATTGAGTGGTAAAGCCCTTAAAACATCAGTTTTTTTTAGGCTTTTATCAGTCCATGTCCAAATCATTATACCAGCAATGATTCATTCAATACTCTTGTATTAAACCGTGTAAAATCTATATTTTTTTTTTCCTTGTCTAATTTCATTCAGGAGGAGGGGGAAAATAAAAATAATACTTGCTTAAAAGTGTCATCATCAGGAGAAGCTGTGTATTCTTGGGTATTGCCCGTTCTGCTCATGTCATATGGATAATTTGCAACTAAATCACCACCATGAATGTTAGCTGACAAGACAAATGGATAGTGCATTATCCAGTGAATGACAGCAATCGTTTCCGGTTGCGGCTAGAAACAATAAAGAAATATAGATAAAATCTCCATTTTCATTCCTGCATTGATATATCGATCCTTAAGGTCTTTTACCGTATAATCCCAAAAGTCTAAGCCATCTAAAAAATGGTTGTTTTTAGTGATGTGTTGATCTTCGTTAATGTACACAAGACGATCCAAATTGGGGAAATCTCTATTTAGATCAACGTTATTGGCATTGGTTCTGCCAGTTAACCAATCCTTAGTTTTATCATTCTAGATTTATATAATAAAAAAATAACTGTATACAAGGTATTCATAAAAATATTATATGCTTTTATAAGAATACTTGATGAAGTTACAATTATGTTAAAATGGCATATGATTTAAAAATTAAGTTAAGAAAACAATTGATGATGCATGGCATGTAAAAAAATAGATAATAAAAAACTACTATACTCTGGAACAAATTGCTTTTTAAGATGTTACTTTTGTGAATAATCAACCTTAACATGTTCCATGCCCATAAATCATACGTTGCACTATCGAAATTACAAAACTTAAAATTCAATGTGCATTTGCTGTAAAGCAATGAAGAGTTTGTTAAAAATATGTTAAAATAAAACTGGACATAAAACATAAGTATGAAATTCTTGTAAAGGAAGAAGTTTTTTTAACAACAAAGAAGAAGCATCGGAGATATAAAATTTCAGATGTTATTTTTCAGTTACGGGTGTTTCCTTCCTTCCTTTACACAGCGTTAGTCAAAATCATTTTAACTCTTAAATGGTAGAAAAAGCATTTATTCACAAAACATACAACATATGCCAAGATTATTTACAGGATGGTCTCAACCTGATTGCCATCATGTTTAGCACGCAAAATCAGCAAGCCTGGGCTCACGTTTAAAGCCTGGGCTCACGTTTGCAGGGAATAGATGATACCACAATCCATATTCAGAAAAATAACCCTTTAGTGTTAACATGAGGCAGAGTATAAAAAGTTGATTTAATATTACCCTTAGCTTTTTATTGCCACCATGGTAAGGAAACTCTCAGACAAATTCTGGAGCAGATTCCCTCCATGTACCATTATCAAAGCTGTTTTTCAGCTAAGATTAGAATGCTGCATTGCAGCAGTTGCTCAGTTTCGAAAATAGAACAATAATATTTTGTTAATTGTTCTTCAAAAACTGTTTTGAAATAAAGAGATTGCTATTTATGAATAACAGCAGTAATTTTACTATAGGAAAAGATACTAACTTTTACTATAGTCTGTTATCACTTCACAAATAAGCTAATATGACTTTTATATTAGCAGTTAGTGGAATTATAAAATTAGTTTCTGAAGTGATAAAATTAAAATTTATTTTAAAAATAAAACTTTTAACTAGATCTTGAGGTTAATCTTCAGTATCCGCACATCGTGTGATGATTGATCATGCGACCAAGGTAAGTGAAATTTTTTTATTAATTTAACCATAACTTCTTAGCCATCTACTGTGACTAAATAGAAAAGGAGGTATACAGGGTTGTCCAAAAACATGTTACCACTCATATGGTACTACATCATTTTTAATTTTCTATTGTTGTAGACTAAATTTGGCCATCTGACTTAACTTTGGGAGAGAGACGGAAGGTAGCAGCTTGGATGGAAGTGTTTGGGTCACCCTCTGTAGTAAGACAAAAATTTCAGCAATGGTTTCAGAAGGATCTGTCGAGTGCATGAGAAATTTGTGCGCACAGAGCCTGTGACTAATGACTGTAAAGAAAACTGTGGACGTCCCAGAAGTATTCGAACGGAAGGTAACATCATAAATGCTCAAGGCACAATGATTAGGAGCCTAGGAAAGTCAAGTATGAGATGAGCATTGGAAACCAGAATCGTGTGGGCAAGTATTTTAAGAATTCTCCACCTTGATCTGGTAATGAAGCCGTACCACATTCAAATGATACAGGCCCTTTCTGATGCTTATAAAATTGCTTGTGTACATAGTGTATGTTATTACATTATTAAAATAAAAATCAGTCCCATGTAAGTGGTACGTCTTTTTGGACAACAGTATATATCAGTTCTTTAGAGAGGGGGGGGCACAGCCCCCCCCCAATCTTTGAAAAATAAATTCACTTAAACTTGGTCGCATGATCAGTCATTGCACGATGTGCAGATAGTGAAGATTAACTGATCTAGATCATTAAAATCAATGATATTGAGAAAACGTTTGTAAAATAGCCCTTTATACAAATGTTAAAAATTTAACCTTTTTATCTCACTAACATCAAGTTTGAGTAATTATGGTGAGGCAAGGTAATAAGGAAGAGCAATGGTAATGGACATGAAGGTAACCTCCACAGAAAAAATCGACTTTATTTTTTTTGCATCATAACATTAATCCATGTTAATAAGAGTATATATCATTCAAAATTTTTCGATTTTTTCCTAATATTTTATTAAGAAAAATGCCTCGGAAAATTGGCATGGGATCTTCCATCCCTTCTCCAGAGAACACGGCGGAACAAGGCGTCATTTCCTGCCGCGAGAACCTCGGGAATTTCGTCGCCGAGATTCTAGTCGCTTAGAACTATTCTACATATCGTAAGATTTTGCTAACCTGTTTTATATCGGAATGCATTCAATTTGTTCTCTGTTTGGATGTGTAAATAGACAGTCAGATAGAAATTTCACGTTTCATAGATTTCCAGAATCGGAATCGATTAAAAAACAGTGGATTAGTTTTTGACAGCGAGAGAACTGGTATCCATCTCCAAACAACATCGTGTACTCATTTTGAAGCGTCTTGCTTTGTCTACGCATCCGCCGTTTAAAATTCAGTATCAATTCAAACAAGAAATTTGCCGAAACTAGATCATGTATAAAGTAGAACTAGATGCTCTTCCAACTCTAAACGGGCCTGGCGTTCTACAAGAACAACGACCGCAACAGCACTCGTTAAACGCCGAAGGAATGAGGAGGTAAGTCTATCTGCCGTGTAAGGCACACGCCAACGCGGCAAGCAGAAGATCCCTTTTCACGGTTAAATGCATAGGGCTGTATATCGCAGAAGTTGTAATAGCATTTAATTCTGCTAGCGGCCCTTGTATATCGCTGTCACTGTTATCAAAATCGCAGTCATCACTATCGGTTTTGTTTCATATTCATAGTCCATTGCGATGCCCAACTGACAACTAACCGATAGCCTCCAATGTGTGACGTCACGAATTCGAAACTCCTTTGCACTTCTCGGCAACTTGTGACGTAACAGTTTTCGAAACATGGCGCCAGTGTCGATCGCAGGGGGAGGGAAAAATGAAAGTTTTTTTAAATATATTTTATCAATTTTGAGTTCGAATTGAAAATTTTTATACATGCTACGTTGTTATTGAGACCTTCATCTTTCATTTAAAACAAAGTTGTTTTGGGTGTGGAGTTTACCTTTAAGAAAACCCTATACAATAAAATCTTTAAATTTACCAGTGATTGTGCATTCTATCTCCTCCCAAAATTTATCTTCATCTCGTATGAATATTTATTTATTTATTTATTAAAACTTATGTATAAAGGGCCTAAAAGGCTCGTAGACATCTCTCAACAAAGAAACGTAAAACTAAAATATAAAACACAAATATACAATATATAAATAAAATAAAAATGAAATAAAAAGCGTTTTGATAGTTGCCTGTCATCAAGATTGCCTATTAAATGAAGTATCTAAAAAACATATAAAAATATTATTTGAATTCTATATACAGTCTCGATTTTTACACTATTCTACAATATTGCTAGTTTAAAGAATATTGATGCTGTTTCGCGATGCTTAGCAGGAAAGTTTTCCCGAGAAATAAATTTATTTTAAAAATAATGTTTAAAGAGCTTGCTAAACCTTAACATGCATTTTATTTAATTTTATGCTTAATATCATACATATATAATTTATTATTCACCATATTTGTTGCCATTTCCCATCCGTCAGGATTTAGAGAAGGTAAAATGTGGATCCTGGTTAGATTCAAAAGCTTTTGAATTTCCTGGTTTCCCTCGAGATATTCATCGCACAAGTACTCGGACAATTTCAACAAAAGTTCTCTACCTAATACTTCATTGCCGTGCATGTTGGCAATAAATTTGAATTCTGGTTTCACTGCAAAGTTCAAAGTAGACACAGATTGAGCGCTTTCGGCTCGCGTATGTACATCGAAAAGTCGAAATGATTCTCAACATTTAATCTATGAATGGAACATATGCTTTTATTAAAATAAGAAAACGTCTTACGTGTTTCGTGCGTCCCAGGATTGCGTGTCATTTCTATAACCATGAGAGGGAAGCCGGAGACACTGTCTCTGTCCAGTTTGTATAGCCTTGTGATGGCCGGGCATTTTTTGTGCACTCCTTTCAATACTTGAACCAAATCTTCGTTATTGTGGTGCTTGAATTCAAAACCATACGCGACAGATGAGAAATGGAAGCAGTAGATTACTGCTGAAATTATGGAGAAAAACAACATGTTGATAGTAACCCCAGTCCGTCTCCACCTTAGGGTTACTCGACATTGATTTCCTGTAGCATTATGCGTCTAAATGACGTCAGCGTCGACGACAAAGATGACGGGTTACCGTGGAAACGCAGGTCGAGAGATGAGTTGATAAGATCTTTGCTGGGGGAAGAAAGAGTTTTTTTTAAAAAATTCGTTTATAATTAAATAATAATATTATTAATATTAATTAATAAAGGATTGTATTCAACATTAATTTTTAAACTGGAAATTATGATTTCGTGGAAAAGTCATAATAAAGCAATTAAAAACCATCGTTCTTAAAAATCGCGCAAGGCTTTGCAGTGAAGCACAATTCGTCCCATTTTCAACTTTCAATGTTTTTTCCCATTTGAAATGGCAGTTTTATGTGCGGCCTGATCTTCTATATATCTATTGATAACACTGAATTTAATATGTATTATTGGATATATCTAAGGCACTGATTACGAAGGAAATAAAAGTTTAATTGTATCAGCTCTACTTTTTTACTTATACGAAATTACAATTTTCTCCGTATATTTTCTGTGTTTCTTTGTTATTAAATGCTATTAAATGTCCTTTTATACGATTTTCTTGAATGAACGGCTTCAGGTTGATCTCTTTGTAAACTCCAACAGTGAAGAAATTATAAACTCGCCCGTGAAATTCTTATAACTTGATCCGGCATCCCCTCAGTCAGTTTTTCAGATCCACCTCCTTTATGTCATCCCAAGCATTGACCATTGCAAGCTTGAGATCGTTGACGTAATGGTATTGTGTGTTTCGGTTGTACACAATCTCTGTCAAGCAACCCCACACATTTTCAATGGAGTTGAGGTCAGGTGAACGCGAAGGCCATTTAAGAATGTCGATTATTTCTCCTTTAAACCATTCTGTGGCGGACTTCGATGTGTGCACTGAAGCATTGTCTAGTGGAACTTCCAATTCATGCCTCCCAGAACTGGTCCAAATGGAATTAGATGGTCATACAGCATTTTTTGATATTTGCAGGAGTCCATTTTGCCATACATGTCGGTCTTGCCTCCCACTCCAAAGGCTGCCCACACTAATCTCTCCACCCCCACCTTGTTGTCTGTTGTATCTTGTTTTCGGTTGTGTACGCAAGTCATGCCAATACGAGGAGTAACCTTCAGGACCATCAAAACAGAACCGCTTTTCGTCGGAGAAAACAATTTCATTCCATTCATCTTTCCATTTCACAGTTTACTTAGCAAACTCAAGTCGAGCTAATCGGTGAGCTGCGATGAGCTTAGGTCTTGCCTTCATCTTTTCATATTTTATGTTGACTTGCGAAGCTAAGCTTTTCCAGACGGTTTGGTGTGACACTGGCATTGGTAGTTGAAGAGCAATTTCCCGAGTTGACAAGTTTTCATGTGTAGCGAGAGCTTGAATTCGTCTATGGTCCCGGGAAGGCAGAAGTTTTGGGTGTCTTCCTGTTCTCTTCTTGGTTCCATATTCGTCGCCTGTTGCAAATTGATCATTTCATATTCTTTAAAATCATTAAGGCAAGGCATATCAACTGTTTCTAATCTACGTTTATTCTATTCTAGTATACATAAAATTGAGCAGTGCTCTCTAATAAAGAAAAACAGAAAAGTGAAAAGGGGGGAATCTAAAATAAACAATGTGAACACAAGAAGAGACTTTGACCACTAGTCTCTCGGGTTCCCCTCTCTAGTCTCCTCTGTCTGGGTCCCTGGCTTCACTGGGTCTGATTCAATATCGCCTCATGTGATGACATTTTGAATAACAGTTTGTGAACGGTTAATTTCTGCAGCTATTTGCCTTGTTGAATGTCCCTTTCCGTGTAGAAAGTTTATTTTCCTTATTTCTTTCTCAGTTAGAGACTTTCCACGAGGCATGCTGATAAGGAATTCTTATCTGAGGGCAAGAATGCACTCAAATAAGCCATATAAACTTACTAGCTGAACAGAAAGCTAAACAAGCGAAGATGCCACGAGGAAGTCAGTTAAAAGGAATGCGAGATTCAATAAGTGTACTTATACCAAGGTCAGGGAAAATCCTACAGAGAAATTGCTGCAGCACTCAACCGATCCATGAGTGCAGTTCGCAATGTGCTGAAAAAAGGAGATCACTATGGACAAGAAAAACGCACTGGATGAAAACCTGTGTTATCCACAAGAGCAAAGCGTCGCATTTTCCATCTTGCCACCAAAAAACAGATGTTAACCCAAGAGTTAAGTTAAGAGCTTATGCACCAATGATAACGCTGAATACGTAAAACTGAAGGCAAAACCAAAATTAATTCCAGCGCACAAGGAATGGGCAAAAGGAGTGATGACATGGAAAGATCAACGGAAAGAATTGTTTTTTCGGATGAAAAAAGGTTTAATTTGGACGGCCCCGATGGAAACGGGCATTTCTGGAAAAATAAGAACGGAAGTAATAAGACACCTTAATTTTTCAGCAGGCAAGCAGGAGGTGGTGGAATCATTGTGTGGGCGGCATTTGCTTATGAAGGAAAGGCTGACATTGTGATGATGGACTCAAAGCTATATCATCAGATGCTATATGATCACCTCATCCCATTTGGCCCACTCATTGGAGGAGGTGAATAGTGCTATCAGCAAGACAATGCCCCATACCATGTATCAATGCCCAATCAGGGTTTTGGATTGGCCTTCTAGAAGTCCTGATAAGAATCCTATGGAGAACGTCTGGGCTGCATTAACCAAACTTGTATGTGCTAATAACAAGCAATAACATTCATGTAATGAGTTGAAATTAGCTATTTATGATTGTTGGAGAAAATAAAGTTGGAATATTTATAAAAGTTAATAGAAACTATGCCTAATCGCATATTTAACCTTATTTAAGCTAATGGAGGCTTTGTTGGCTAATAAACAATGTAAAAACAACATCTCCTAAAGGTATAGTGCCAAAAACTGTGGACAAGCGGTAACAAACAAAATAAGAAGAGAAACCACAATTCCACAAATGAGATTTTTATTCTGGAACCACGAATGTACATTTCGAAGATCCTGTCCTCTTCATCGGCGTGTAAATTGGGAATAGAAAGAGGGGCTTATACAGGTGTGATAAAAAATTGGCCCCCCCCCCCCCTCTTTATTTTCGTAGCCGAAGCAGATATGTCTATTTTGATAAATCCAATGAATAGGGAGAAATATCAAAACATAAACATTGAATATCCGCCATCTTTTGAGGGCATCGAGACCCATGGCTGCCAAAGCTCTGAACTTATCCCATTGTTATACAATACATCCAAACATGCAACAACTCGTTACCATCGTTATACAATAAGTCGGGCAAAAACGGCGCACTTCGATGAGTAGCAGTATAGGCAGCTGTACCCATCATTCAATGCGAAGATATTTTCCCCTATAGAAAGTTGTGGGTGACGTATCCCATGGTGCACTTTTCATCATCCCAAATATGCAAATTAGGACACATTCAAATCCTATCTTGAAAACCATAACAGATACGCGAAAAATTCCATTTGAAGACTTGTTCAGCATGGAATTCCGAACAAAACAAAACAAAAAAATCCAAAATCTGATGAACGGATCACCAACAATCACATGTTGAATTTATTAGTTCATCTTAAAGCAGGATCTATTGATGATTATCCAATTGGTTTAGTGAACGTTCTATGCATTTAAATAACGACAAAAACAGTCCATTTAAATTTAAACGAAGTCGAGAACCAAACAATGACTTTTTTAAATTACTTGGAATCTTTTTTGATCAAAGACTGTTGTTCACCGATCACATTTATTACTTAATAAAAAAAGTTGTCAAAACTAAAATTTTTGCTGTCTAAGTTAGATAGAACTTTGACAATAAAACAACTCATAACGATTCTTAATGCTAAAGTTATCACAGTCATACAATATGGCTGTATTATTTGGAGCTCTACTTATCCATGCGTCAGCTTCGTGTTGCGTATAATGCATGTATTAGATCTATTTTTAATCTTACTATCACTGACTCAATTACAGAATGCTGTATAAAAAATAAAATTCATACGTTAGATTCTATTATTGTGATATCCCGTTTAATCGCGATATCCGATGCTTTAAGAAATCATGATCATCCTTTTTATTGTATTATAAATGATTTTAATTCAAATTGTGCAATACGTAGTACTCCTCAGAGAACTCTTTTCGTATTTCCAAAGATAATACATTTTAAACGTTGTAAATTTCCTTTTAATGCTTATAAATTATGAAATAGTTTACCCTATGACTTAAGATCTCAGATTGTGCTAATTTTAATTGTATAAAACATTATTATCATTTTGTACATAAATTGAAAAAGTGTATCCTGGATAATCAGGCTGAATATAAATTTATATGATTTTTAATTTCATGTACCATATACCTTTGGTGTGATATTAATAAACAAATAAATAGTTCCTCCCTATGCACTTCACAAAGACATTTGAATGTTCAACATGCAAATCAAGAAATTACCAAAAATTACCATAATAACATTCACTTTCATGAGGAAAATCAAATAAAAGGCATATGTCAGCATACAGAAGACAACAATGGCAAGCTACACTATTCCTGAAATGGTCAACATGATCTGCTTTGGATTGTTGGTGATCCGTTCATCGGATTTTGGATTATTTTTTTTGTTCGGAATTCCATGCTGAATAAGTCTTCAATTGGAATTTTCATGTATCTGTTACGATTTTTAAGATAGGATTTGAATGTATCCTAATTTGCATGGGATAGGTTCACCCACAAGTTCACCCACAAGTTCATCAAATTGACATATCTGCTTCGGTTACGAAAATAAAAGAGGTGGGGACTCATTTTTGTATCACCCTGTATATACTCGTTAATAACCAATCAGGTTATTTTACATATAACAAAAAGCCAATCAAGGAAATACAAAAAATAGAAAACAGAAAAAAATAATAATAAATCAAGTTTTTTTACAAATAAAATAAATTACAATTAGCCAAACTGGGTAATTATAAACAGAAAGATTATAGATAGTGATAAAAGAAAATAAATATTAACCAACGAGGTATTTTACAAGAATAAAAGGCAATAATACTATTTAAGAAAGGACAATTTTAGCAAACTGTAACCAATCATTGACAGGCCCAAGTCACTATTAAGTAAATTTCTACTAGAAATCCATGGAAATACAACAATTTTTTCGGTCTTTAGTAGTATGGAGCTATTCAACTAACTTATATCAAAATTATGTTTTAAGACATTGTCTGCGAAGCTAGAAAAGCCAAATTTACAATTTTTTTATACAAGAAACTAGCAGAGGACCCGGCGTTGCCCGGGATAATTATTCTTGTAGGTAAACACACTCACATACACAAAGAAACACACACACACACACACTTTTCCCGATCGTCTGAACGCTTGTTAGGGAGCTGAAGGAAGACACGTGTACCTCCTTTGCCTCATCGAAAGAGACTGCCCTATCTATATCGTCTATTATATCCATTTCCTGTTCATTGTTAATAATTCTTGGAAACGATTGTTCTGTCATTGCATCATCATTTTATGTTCATTTTTATAATTCTTTGAAAAGAACTTTCTATCATTCCATCATATTTTATGTTCATTGTTATAATTCTTTGAATAATTTTGTGC
>JAHWFO010022496.1:183401-208819 GCA_023313115.1 Rhysida immarginata
TCAGTTGTCTCAAGATAAATGCTTCACCCTGTATATGTCCACATTATGCAGAACCTTCTTACTTCCTTCTTATTTCTTTAATTGTTACTTTATTTCCATAATGTTTTTAGGAAAAACATTTGCTGACTTAAAAAAGTAATTCATTTCTGTTTCCTCAAGAAAATTACATGTTAATTATTTCAGAAACGTTCTGTATGCATTGATAAACATTCTAATTTACCCCTTCCTAGTAACTTACCCTCTCCTCACTAATAATATTCGTTTCATGTAGTTGCAGCTGTAATTAAAAATAATAATAAGAGGAAGTTCTTTAATTCCTCAATGTATAAAAGTACATATAATCTTTATTATTTTTTGATACTTGAAAACATTATAAACTTTTATATTACATTGCTTATTTTTTATTAATATATAGTTACTCAATAAAGAATATTATGAGTAAAAAATTATTTAAGTCATTTATATTCATCAATTTATTTTTAAAGTAATACTTAGCAGTTGTGTAAATATTAATTTATATTATAAATATGTAATCAGTTGTATAATCAATATTAATTTTATATGATTCTTCAATTCATTTATTCTCATCCAAATTTATTCTAGCAATTTAAATGTTTCAGAGTTCAAGATAAGCAATGAGATGAGTGGCTAAAGAGATAAAATGCTGTTAGTGCAGCTTTTGCTGGTGATTCATTTGTTTATTGATAAACTTTTTGCTCAAACAGGTTAGGAATTAACTAGTTCTTTTCAGTATTAAAATAAACAAAAAAAACCAAACCCATTTTTAATAAACTGTGTATAGTAGAAATAGATTTCTACTGAGGTTCCTTATTGGATTAAAAATTGTGAAAATTCAATCTTCTATTATAAAGATATAATTATATTCAGTATAATTTAGATGTACCAATTTCAACTTTTTGAACCATCTGAAAATTTTGCAAAACTTTCAAGACATTTTAAGTGACTTTTTTTGACTATATTAATTATTTAATTTGTGTCCATTTATTTGTTTACCTTACTTCAAGGATGAGTTTCCACAATTTTTTTTCCAAAGAAACTACCAAAATATAAGGAATTGAACAATTGAATAATGCATCCACTTTAGTATATAAATTAATTTCATTAATTCTAAATAACTGAAAAGTCATTAAGATGAAACTATGGATTAATCAGAATAATTATTTGGAAAAAAACCCAACTTAAATTGGATAACCGATAGAATTCTTCAATTGCTTCATTCTATGTTTACAAAACAAAATACTATAAATATAATTTTTAAATACATCTAATTATAATGTAATTAAGCTATAATTATTTCTTATTTTAAATACATATAGCAACTCGGAATTTTCCTCCAAAATTTGTTTTAAATGGGGAGAGTGAAATACTTCTGCAATTGCGAGAAGGCCCAGATACTCCTGTTGGTTAGTCGAAATCCCATTTAAATTCATGAGTTGTTGTTGCGAGAATAAATTTTATAACAGAAAAACATTTAAGGAATAATTTGATTTGCCTTCTATAGGAAGTGTAATTTATACACTGCATGGAGAAGATCCTGATGGAGATGCTTTGACATTTGATGTTCAAGGCATTGCAGCAGCAGAGCTTTTGCAGATTCAGGCTGTTGGACCAACGGAAGCCAATATAATACTGAAACAAGAATTAGATAGAGAGGTACTTTAAAAATCATTTTCTTATTCTATTTTTTGTGAATTTTAGTTAAAAAAGGGCAAATACTTTTTTTAAATTGAGTAATTTTTATAGCTATTAAAAATAACTTCTAAATGCATGGTTAAAAATCAGCTCATTAATTATGTCTTGTTTATGTTGAAAAATTTTACTAATTAACTTGTAAATGTATTACTTAAATAGGAAAATTTTTTAAACATCTTTTTTTTTATTTTTTTTTATTTTGGAACTGAGGTTCCCAATATTCAGTGAAATTTGAGGGGTAGGAAAAAAAAAAGTAAAATTTTTATTGGATGAGCAGGAAGTAAGAAATTGATCACTTCAATTTAGTGGAAAAGATAAGTCAGGTCAGAAACATCCTGTCTGAGAAAGCAGGTGTTGTGAAGTGAAGGTCAGGATTTCCTCAGCTCTTGACCTGATCTTCACCTGAATCGCACACTGATAACATAATTACACAGTTTGGACTATTTTCATATGTTATGTTGTATCAGGAGCTCTAGTTGTATTCATTCGTATGAAGTCATTTTCTTTGGGTTTGAAATAATTAAAATATTTAGGACAGTATGATTAAGCTAATGTAAAACAAAATAAGTTCCCATAAAATAACTGTTCTGCAAGTTTTGGGAATGCGACAATGGTAATGTTTTTAAAAGGATTTAAAATTTTCTCACTTTTATTGTTCTGTAACTTTTTCCCTTTAAATTCTCAGGAATTTAAATGTATTCTATGAACAATAAAAAAAAAATACCCAGACTAATTGTGCTAAACTTCTAATTATCATCTTTGTGAGAAACATAACTGTCATTGAGTTTCAGTAGTGTTTTGTTTACTTATCTCCCGCTGAAAAAAAACTGAAAAATTAAAATTACCATGGTATATAAAAATGAATATTTTCATATGTTATTTTTACAAAAGAAAAAAAAAGGCATTATGATTTACATTTAACCCGATAAATTAAATATAACTATAAAAAATTAATAATTTTAATTCCTTATGAAGCATAGAACATTGATTTTAATTTATTGCAATCCAATGGTTACGACTTTGACAGAAATCAAATTAATTTAGTCATATGCAAAATCTAAATATAAGTTTTAAAAGGAAGAATAACACCATAAATTATACATCCATAAAGAATTATTTTAATGATTCGGATATAGTGTTCACAGTTTCAACGTTTTTTTAAATTTTTATTACTGATATAACTAGGATAATGTGGCCAATTAATGATCATTGAATAATCATTAATTGGAATATCCTTTCATATTTGTAATTTTCTCTCTCTCTCTCTCTCTCTCTCTCTTTTGTTATACATGTATAATATATAACCTTGAAAAAACAAATGTAAGGTTTGTCAATAAGCTCATGACCATGAAAAAAAAAAGGCGTCTGCAGAATACCTTATAAAGATGAAACACCCATTTGGGCCCAGGCAAGAGATCATGACAATTTTAAAGTTTGAAAAAGACCTAAAGAAAATACTGACATACGAAACGCTAGAAATCAGGAAATATACAAAAACCGATAGCGGAAAACTCCTTAACAATCAGACTAATTTCGAAAGGAACCCTTTCAGGACACCGTGAATGACATCATTAAAGAAAATGATTAACTTTTCTTCATAAATCTGATTCTCTTCATAATAACTGTTTTCTGCAAATGCATATAGGCATCTATTTACAAAGTACTCTGCTTAAAAGAGTACTCTGTTTATAAGAGACTATTATTTTTTTTTTAACAACTTGTAATCAATTAATAATCTCATTACTTTGTATTTTATTATCTACCCAATCCTGTAAGCATTTTTGTAATCTGCCAATCAGCATGAAATTTATTTCTCTGATTGGCGGAAATATATGTATAACATATATTCAGTGGTAAGAACTAACTCGGTTGTAGTTGTTCCCTACCTTGAAGATGAAATGTTAATTCGAAATGCGTAGGTTTAATAAACACTACCATTTTGCTATTCTAAAACCTTTTCTTCCAGTCTTAAAGAAAAAAAGATGAACATAAAAAAAAATGTTTAATAAAAAAAAATGTCAAAGTTGATATCTGCTTAAATGATCATTCATTGGTACAATTACACTATAAGGTTTTAGTGAGGTCGTTTACTAGGGTATGTACAAGTAATATTTATTAAAATGGTTGGAGCTTCTAAAAAATCTAGTGCTTGAATCTTCTGTGGCAAGATTTTAAAAATGATTTGCCTCTGATTTTTGAAATAAAGAAAACTTGAAAGTTTATTATTTTTTATTTATTTATTTTATTTTGTGCTTTTGATTTTGAGTATGATAAATAGACTAAAATTATTGTTTACAGCTAGTATCTTAAGGGCGTAGCTATACAAAAAGTCTATTCGTATATTTGAAGAAAATTAAATTATATAAATATAATTTAAAAATATTAGTATTATTAAAATAAATATTTAAAAATTAACTGATTCTAAGAAAAATGTTAAACAATTAATAAATGAGCAATTTAAAAGAGGACACCTGCTAATTAAATTTATGGTCATCATGTTTTGTCTCCTATTGTCAAGAGGAAAAAGCAGTCCTCTGTTTAAAGCAAGATGTTTAGAGACTGTGATGCAGTTGTTTTGTTTTGATAATACTGGTTGCTGAAGTATTTGTTCATCTATTGTACATGACTGCTTCTCCATAAAGTAATTTGATATTATTTGGGGTGTATTAATAGAGGTAATTTATATTCCTCTTGTGCTAAAGAGGTAATTTGTATTCCTCTTGTGGTAAAGAGGTGATCTGTATTCCTCTTGTGGTAAAAGAGATAATTTATATTCATGTTATTCATTATTATGTTATGCCTTTCTCTAGCCATTCTTTTTAAAATTTCTACCAGATTTGTTACACAATGGAAGAACTCATCCAGTTCTTCTTTTGATTTTGTAGACCTGCTAACATTCAGTGTCAAACAAGCTATGTTGAATAACTGAATTATTCTGAATTACTTTGCTTTCTGGAGTCATTCAGTTTGAGACAGAATCATATAAATGCCAATTATTACATTGATTGGTTGGGTTACGATTCTTCTGTTCATAGAGACTTCAAAGGGCTCACACTTCTTCTGCTGGACACATCGATTATAACGATCTGAAGGCATGAGGTTTAGGTATCACTTACAGGATGGCAGGATTGTTGTAAGAAATATGGGGCTGTGCCATTAATGTGTGACATTTGAAGACTATGCGTTCATGTTAAGATGTTTTCCATAAATAATTTATTTATTTGCAGTAAATATAAATAAATCTCCAAATGCTGCTGTTTGATGCATTGGCATGAAATGTATTTTGCCAATTAGTAACATGGAATATTTTGATGGCCAAAGGCTTTTAAAGAATTTGGTACCATCTAATTCATTTAATGTAAATCTTAGGCTGGATTTTTTTTCTTTTCTCTTTAACAGCCTTAAAATCTTAATGATTAATAATTTAAAAAGTCACTTATACACAACATCAGAAGAAAATTCCATAGCTTCAAAGCGAAAACTTGGAATTCTTCTTTGCTTGCGTTTACTGGCACAAAGATACATGATGAATGAGATGAATTAAAGAGAATTCAGGAGATTCAGGAGAAGACAAATTTTTTACTTCAAAGCATCATACTTCTTCGCACTATGAAATTTTCTTCTGATCTTGTGTATAAGTAAATTTAAACAAACATAATTCTTAGTATTAATCTTAAAATCTTAATTTAATACTACAAATCATATTTCTTTTCCTATTTGCCTAAGCAATTGGGAATAGTTCACACAATAAGTTTCTTGCTAAACTATTCCATTAACTCAACCCCACCAATATATTTGTCTCGAAAGAGATCGTATTTTTTTTCTTTTCATTTATTGATAATGGTAGAGAAAAAAATTTTGTGGTAGCACTACTCAATTTCTTATTACAGCTAATTTGTTTCCATTTGGTGGTGGGGGGGAAGGGGTGAAAATTATCAACAAAATTTTGGTAATCTAGTAAGTTTAAAATTGAATTAAAAATTCATTCAGAGATTTGCAGTCAACATAAAAACACATTTAACAAGCTATTTACATTTTTTTAAAAAAGTTCTAATACTACTTTTGAGTTCATTGACAGATACACTAGAGAACTAATGAAGCACCTGCTCATGAGTTTCATGCCTCAAAGTTACATTGCATTACACAATACTGTGATTAGTTCATAGGTTTCAGATGTTTAGATCCTCTATTAGATCTCAAATTCCAATAAGTACAGATTTGCCAATAAAATTGGGTTTCCTAATTGTAATGGGTACATCAAAAAATCACAGTAAGAATGAGTAACCTCAAAATTGAAGTTCTACAAATTTGACATTAAAAATATCATTGTTGGACTTTAATAAAATCTATCTACAGTTGCATTTTTTTTTTAAATTTCTACCATTAACAAAAATAAAAGGTTTCGAGCAATTGGATATAATGACCACATAATATGTAATTAATATTATAATTAATAATGAAACTATAATTTTTTTTTGTTCTAATTCATGTATTTGTCCCCCCCCTTTCTTAAATATAGGTTAAAGATGAATATACATTTGTGTTGATGTTATCTGATGGAAAACTCGGTGAAGGAAATTATGTAAGCATTCCAATTTATTTTTTTCCCATTGCAAATCTACACGGACATCATATAACTATTTTTGACTTTTTTTTTTTAATTTTAGATCACTCAGTCTATGATAATACTTGTTTTAGACATCAATGACAATGAGCCAATTTTCAAACCCTACAATTCCAGCATTTTAATTCCAGAGGTAAAGAAACTAAGGATTTTCTTAAACCAATTTATTATTGAATTTTATATAAAATATAAATCATTATGAAATATTTTTCTTTAAATAACATAAATGATAATCAATAAAATGAGATTTATAAAATTAATTATTATTTCAGATGTCTTTTAAAATTTAAAACTTTAGATTTAAAAATAAAGTACATACAAAGGAGAATTAAAAAAAATTATAATAACATTAATTAATTATGACTTTAATATAATTAACATTATTTTTTTTAATAGTCATTTTCATTTAATGAAGTTAATTGCACTTCCATGTTCTGAATCTTTTTAAATGTCTATTTTTTTAATTTATTTTTTATTTTATATATGCTTTATCATTATGTGGTTCATTGGGCTTCCAAATTGTCTCCTTCTCCTTACAGAATTCTTTTCCTGGTATAATAACTACAGTGGAAGCAACTGACAGAGATGAAGGACCTTTCGGTCAAGTTTTATATGAACTTCAGGTGAGGAGATGAGCACTGAGTAAACATCCTTTGACCATAGCAAATGGGAGCTACTCTTCACCACCCATGCATGCAAGGATCTTGCTTCTACTGAAAAGAAGAAGAAAAATCACTTAAATGATATTCTTCAGAAATCTGTGCAAAATATTCGATACTCTCATGTGATCTGCATATTTTGTAGTGACTCTTTGGAGTAGATTTCGATTATGGAATGTTAAAAAACCTATTTATCAATGTTAAATTTAAATATTGATTGAATAGAGGTAAAGATCACATATCGTTGGCGGGGGGGAGGGGGGGGGTAGACTATTTTTTCTACCTCGGATAGGGTACAATTAGAGCCACTTTTGCTCTGTCATCCAGTAGATTTTTCATGATATGTTTTTTTAGTTGGAATAATTTTACTTTAAAGAATGAAAGATTAGTATATATGAACGTATGAAAAATACCCCCCCCTTGCCATAAAACATCCTGCATTAATTATGTTCTTTTATTATAAGCGTTTTTAAATTACATTATTTTCTATATTTGGAAAAAAAGAAATCACAAAATTAAATCAACTGTTTAAACAAATATATCTAAATTAAAAATTAATTTTATGGGAGTTTTATTTTTATTTAATTTTTTTTTATAATTAACTTTTTTATTCATCCAGTAGACTTATTACATAATAAAAAAGTAAAGAGTAATGTAAGTACATGTATATTCTGAATTATAATAAGGGAAAAGCCTTCAGAGTATCAACAATATGTAAAAAACAGCTGATATTTGAAGATAAATGAAATTTCTCCCCTAACTTAGTCTAAAAATATTTTGCATTTAAAATTAAAAATGCAAAGGAATGTTAGCCTACCTGTAACTTAAAATAAACTGTAAGATTTAACCTTTTTCTAAAGGATTTTTTTTTAGGCTGGTTTTAACCTTTTATAGGAACCTGATGGAAATACTGGAAAGTTTCAGATTCAAACTCTTAATGGTAAAGGAATTATCAGTCTGATTGGGCATTTAGACTATGAGCAAAGCAACTTATACCAGTTGCAGATTTTAGCAAAGGTGTGCTGTAATTTAGATTAATAATATTATTAAAAATAATATTTATAATAATATTAAATATTCATAAAAAATATTATATGAAAAAATAAAAAATAAAACTTTAAAACTTTGTCCTACTGCCCTGTACTTAAATATATGTCTGCATTTGCTCATAGGATCATGCCACATTTGGAAGAAGAAATACAGGTACTGCAGCCATAATCGTTAAAGTTGTAGATGTGGAAGATCAGCCACCAGAATTTATTCGTGTACCTTCTGTTACCAGAATACCTGAAAACCTACCCCAGGTAAACAAATGGTTTTTTTTTCTTATTTTTAAATATATTGTTCAAACCGTATAATTTGTTATAATTTATTTTTGCATTTGTAACTCGAATAACAGGCCAACAAAAATAACTTTTTAAAATCATCTTGAGCTAATTCTTATGCTTTTTTTGTGCTCAGTATCTGAGCTCAGTTTTTTCCTATCGTCCAGATTTCTTGTTTTTCAATGAAACACTTTTAAATTATTCAGAGTTTGGGGCCTGATAAATTTCTTTGTGGTCCAAAAATATGGATACTTTAATATTGCAGCTGCTTTCTCTTCACACCCATTACTTTAAAGTGAACCTTTAGTCAAAAAAAATTTTTGATATTTTATACATCTAAGCAGTGGCGGCTCGTAGCTAAAATTTCTGGGGGTGCTGCGTCAGAAAATTGTAATTTTTTCACGAACTAGGTAATAGCTAGTGACATTAACCTTAAGAATCATGTAATATATATGTTTAAGAATAGTATTAAAGAAAAAAAACTACATTATATTGAATTTTATCGATCTCGAAAGTGAAACTGGGGGTGCTGCAGTGCCGCAGTGCCTATGGACGAGCCGCCACTGCATCTAAGTCTAAAAACACTAGTCTGCGTGGAAAAAATTCAATATCTACCTGTATTTATTAATAAACAGCATTTTTAAATGAAAAATTATAGCCCATGGAGGCTGCCATCTTTCCCCGAATGCACAAAGGAACACGGGAATTATGTGGCGTCAGGTATGACCTGCGCCAAACAAGGCCAACTATAGATGAGAACGCGCAGCTGCAACAAGCGATCCAGCTTTAAGAAATAACGTGGTTTACTGCATTGCTTATGGCTGTAATAATAGGTCTACGACAAACAAAACTTGCAGCTAAAAAATCAACAACTGTCGAAGCAATGGTTGCATAATATTAACGGAAAATTGTCCAGTAAATTAAATAGTCAGGATGTGTTCGGATCATTTTACTGAATCTTGTTATGAGAGAGATTTCAAGGGAGAATTGTTAAGGGCCGCAAGAAGCGAAGAAGGCCCGCCGTCCTCGTCTCCTGAAGCCGGACGCGATACCGACGGTTTTCGTTCATCGGCAACCTGAACAAACACCAAGGAGAATACTTATCCAAACAGCTCCAGAAATACAAAGACCGACTTGAAGTAAGTTTAAAATTCAAAATGAAATGTCAACATTTCTTATATACATTATGGTAAAAGAAACGAGGTTAAAATACATCGCCGAACTTGATCGCATTAGGCTTAACACACGAATGATAAAATAGATTACTGTTAACCTTTACCCAGTTGGCGATATTAATTAATTTTTACAAAAACAGAGAAAAAAACTGTAAGTAGTTCTTAATATTTATAATCTATTCAACGTTGAATATGGTTACTGTAAATCTAAAGGCAACATAAAAACTAAAATGTAAACAGTTTCACTGGTTTGGCTTCCATTTCTCCCTCCCGCTGCCTCTGCTCAACCTTGTTAAAGCTGGATGGCCTGTTACAGCTGCGCGTTCTCATCTATAGTAGGCCTTGTTTTGCGCAGGTCATACCTGAAGTCACATAATTCCCATGTTCCTTTGCGAATTCAGGGAAAGATGGCAGCCTGCATGGGCTATAATTTTTTGTTTAAAAATGCTGTTTATTAATAAATAAAGGTAGATATTAAATTTTCTCCACACGGACTAGTGTTTTTAAACTTAGATGTATAAAATAACAAAAAATTTTTTTGACTAAAGGTTCACTTTAACATTGCAATCTCTATGTGGGTATTTGGAAACATGACGTGATAGAAAAATAATCTAAAAGCAGATTTGGATTCAGCACACTAAAAACCATTAAAATAAGGCAAAATTGATTCAAGATGATTTTTCATCGTTGGCCTGTGTAATGTCTTAATATCTACAAATTCATTAATTAAATCTGAAAAGTGTAATGAATCATAATGGAAAATTCTTAATTAAAAAAATTATAGTCAATAGTTAAATATAAAAATATATTTTTAGGGGTCTCTAGTTTTAGAAGTAAAGGCAATTGATGGAGATCATGGTGTAAATAATAAAATATCTTATTCAATGGAGGAAGGTAATGTGCTTGATTGAGTTGTTCAAAAAGATATTTTGTTCAAAGTTTTTCATTTTAGTAATTTTTTTCAAATTAGTTGGAGAACATAAAGGATTATTTGTTATCCATCCGGAGAATGGACAAGTGTTTGTTCAAGGCCTTTTAGATAGGGAAAAGATTAAAGATTTTACTGAAGCTTACATATTGCGTATAAGGGTAATTTTCCTAAATTTTGTTATTTGCTTGGTTTAATCTGGATTAAATTTTGATTGTGTTTACTTTTTTTTTTTTTAATAGGCTCAGGAAGTCAATTCATCAGTCTATCCATTGCCAATGGCTCAAACAGAGGTTACAGTTATTCTGACTGATGTTAATGATGAGACCCCTTTATTTAAAAGTAAAACATATGTAGGCGAGATCATTGAAAATGCTCAAATCAGTGTTCCTGTAGTGATTACATCTGGAATACCTGAAGTAGTTGATTATGATCAGGTAAGGAACAATAATACAGTAATATAACATTTTCTCGATTTTTATTACATATTGGCCAAAAAATATGAAACTTCGGAATAAGAGGACTATTTTTACATAAGTATCATATATTACTCTGCTGTATTCAAGATTCGTTATATCCCAGGCATCATAAGCCCTGACCTAGTTGGGATTTCAAAATTGGTTCATTATAAAGCACTTTTACTTACCAATAGCCTATTTTGGCAAGGTGTAGCACTCTGTCTTAGCTTATAAAGCACTCTGGTATCGTAGCATATATTGAGCACCTTTCTGCCCTAGCACGTATAAATGAGTTGGTTTATTTTGGGCTCATTTTATAGTAGATAATGACCCATTATAACTAGAGACTTTTTTCTTGTTCCCCCTAATAGTATTTTAATGTGCTCCTTTCCGATCAGAACCTGGCTGCTTCCTCTAGTCTAGAGCCCTTTCCAATCACAACTCTGCTGCCCTTTATAGTCTAGGGGACAGTACTAAGTACAAATAAATTTGCAAATAAATTTGTGATATGATTTAATGTGAGACTGTATTAAAAAAAAAAAAAGAAAAAAAAAAAAGGTGCCCATAGGGTATTCAAAATTTTTTTCTGGGCAATTGTGCTAGGAGTTCATTACTATATTAATCTTCTTTCATGATACATATGTGAACACCTCCCCACTGCCTATGCCCATGCATATGCAATTCCTTATTCTGCAACAGTCTCCAAAATTGATTGAATAATATATGCTTATATAACACTGGTCGGCATGAAAAAAAGCCCCGACTCAATTTTGGTTGATTCTTACGTAAAATGACCTCCAGAATCCGAATATGACCTCCATTTTTCCCCATCACCCACTGTTTTTGGAGGATGTCCCCCAACCCAATTTTATCATTTTTCGATATACATGTATTTCGATGGATGAAAAGGTTTATTTCAGCTTTTATAATTCTTTTGAGGGTCTTGAAGGGTGAATAGTACTAGAAAATGACCATGTATAGTAGAGAGGTACGTTAGGGGGTGAATTATTGTTTAAAAAATCATTAAAATTTGCTATTTTTCGCTATATTTTCACTATATTTTTTCGCTATTTTTTCTAAAATACGAAAAAAACAGAAAATCGATCAAATTTTAATGATTTTTTAAACAATTAAAGGGTAATTCCCCCCTTATGTACCCCTTCTGCTATAAATGTTCACATTTTAAAACTTTTCAGCCCTCTAGCCCCTTAGAAAAATTTTAAAGGCTGAAATAAACCTTTTCAACCCTCTAAATCTATTGAAAAATGATAAAAATGGGTTGGGGGCATCCCCCGAAAATGGTGGGTGATGGGGGATAACGAAGGTTATACGAGGTCATTTGTACTCGTATTTGTATTCAGGAGGTCATTTTACATAAGAATCAGCTGAAATAGTGTCGGGGCTCGAAAATTTTTTTAAATTTGCAGACTAGTGGAATTAAACATATGTACTCCTTTTAATGAAAAGAAATAGAAATAAAATATAATAATAATAAACAATAATATGTACTCCTCTTATGTAATCATATATATGCAATCTGATCAAAATTATTCAGAGAATAATTATTCAAATTTTCTCAGATTATATGGTATTTCAAAATACTGCAGCATAAGAATTAAATCAGACGCATTATTATTAGAGGGTTTTCCCTTTCCTTTCATTTTTTCAGTTCAACAGTTATTTTTCTTACTTTTTCAGGAGAGAAAATATTTTCCTTAATATTGAATATTGAATATTTTGAATAACATTGAATATTTTCTTTTGTGTTTATTTGCTGATTAAAAAATTAAATATTGGCTTGTTGATAATTTGCCATTTTAATTATTTTTCAATTCAGGGTAAAAATGGAACTTTTCATCTGTTTGTGGAAGATACTAGTGATATATTTGAAGTAACTCCAAGTGAAGGAATAAATGAAGTTTCATTTCTTATTCGTGTTAAAAATTCCAGTTTGTTAGATTATGAAAAGATTAAAGAAATAGAGTTTAAGGTAAGGAAGAGATTCGTGAATAATCCCATTGCTTCTTTTTCTTTGAAAATTTTGATTATTTTTTTTTTTATGTGGGGATATTTATAGAATTAACCTGTTCTTTTTATTAAATTAGGCTGTTTAAATTAACACACAAACTGAGTGACATATAAATGCTTTTGATAAGGGGATGATATAATGTGTATTAAAGTATATTGGATGGGGATATGTGTGGTTCAGTAAACACTGAGCCTGCTTAGAGTAGCAATGTCCATTTGGGAATGTACAAATTGGCCTCGAGTTGCAAAGCAAGTTATTTTTTCATTACTCTATCAACCGAAAAAAGTGAAAGAAATTTCCTGTCAAAAGGGTAAAGTGTATTCATATTAGCTGGAGATATAAGTGTTTTTTAAATTCTATTGTTCTTTTGAGATGTTAAGTTAGTGTTAAAGGTGAGAGTTTGTTTAGTTTGTTTTTTTCCTTTTGTAAAATTCAGGATTTTTTTTTTTAACTATTTCAAACATTTCAAAAATTCATAAAAGTAATCTAAGCAACAGATTGTAGTAAATCTTACAGCAATAGAGAGTAAGATTCTCTAAGTTTTATTTTTGTTTTTGTTTTGTTTTTTAATCCTGCACGCATAGTTGCCGTAGTTTGCCATTAGGAAGTTTTTAAATGGAAATTTGGCACAAAAGTAGATAGGACTCAAAGGGAAATGATGCTGTGTTAATGGGATAGCCATCCCTGTCCCTAACCCCGTGTTACTTCTTCTAGTGGTGGTTCATCAAGGATGCTGTCTTTGTGCCTCCATTCCCTGGTAACCTGCAGGATCTTTGTAGCTGTATCACCAAAAATGAACACTTTAAACATGTGTGAAATATCTTAAGAAAATTTGGAGAATTTTCCTTTATATCAGTATAATGAAATTCATTATTCAATGCATGGCTTATTTGTAATGAATTTTTGAAATGTTTCATGTTTATTTGTAAATAATCCTGTAGTTTAATCCATACACTGGTTTCTATTTCCAAGATCACAGCTAAGGAAGTAGTGCCCGAAGATCCAAAATCAAGTTCTGCCAACGTTACCATCTATGTTCAAGATGCTAATGACAATTCACCAGAATTCTCTCAAAAAGAATATATTGTTAGTATTCCTGAAAACGTTTCTGTTGGAACAACAGTAGCAAGAATTGAAGCTTATGATCCTGATTCTGGAATATTTGGTACAGCTGGCATTCGTTATACTCGAATATCAGGACAAATAGCTAACAGGTTTGATTTCTGCAATTACATTTCTATTCACTTATATTTTTGAATTTCATTCCATCTAAAATTTAAAAAAAAAAACCACACTGTCATTTAAAGTGATTGATTGAATTTCAAGTTTATATAAATATAATATCTCTCAAACTAGAAGCTTCAAGTTATGTAATTCAAAAGTATGTTTCAATTTTTTTCATTTTTTCATTCAAAATTTTTCATTTGCTCCTGAGTTAGAGCATCATTCATAATTTATAAATTATGAATTTATATTGCTTTATTATATCCAAGGCTAATAAATTAATTGGTCAAATATCACAGGGCAACGATGAAAAATTTGCCTTATTCTTGTGGTTTTTTTGTGTGTTGAATCCGATTCTCATTTAGATTTTTTTCTATCATGCCACGTTTCCAAGTTATGCACATCGAGACTGCAATGTTAAAGTAATGGGTGTGAAGAGAAGCGGCTGCGATGTTAAAGTATCTATATTATTAGAACACAAGGAAATATATCAGGCCCCAAACTCTGAATAATTTAGAAGTGTTTCATTGAAAAACAAGAAATCTGTGGATGATAGGAAAAAAACTGAGGTCAGATACAAATTCAGCACATGCAAAAGCATAAGAATCAGCTCTTAACGTTAAAGACAGAGCAATGGAGAAGGAAGGGGCATTGTAAGGAGTGGACAGAGAGAGCAATGGAGATGGGCGATCTTGGCCTGTGGAATTTTGAACCACTTTGTACGCAAACATTCGAAATTTACATATTTACTGCAGGCGTGTTCGATGGGATTCATATCGGGTGACTGACTGGCCCATGGTAGTTTCTGGATCCATGTTGTGCCTGCCAAAATGAACAAAGTGGAAAACAAATATATACAGAATGATAGAGTGTAAATGACCAATCTGGGACAAACATAACCCAAAAATTATTGTTGGCCTACTTAATTGGCCAACTCAAGCAATCAGTTTGCTACCACCTACGCAAATATTCTGTGGAAAGTATACTTTCTGTGTTAAATAAAATACCGTATTCTGTTTACAGGCAAAATATTCTGTATTTTTTAATTCAGTTAAAGAACTACTTCTGTGTATGTAAATCTTAAACTATTTAAGTTCAAATGTGCAACTTTAATCATAAATAAACAATTATCATTTTTTTTTCCTTAAATGTTTCTTCTTTATTGACATTTATTTGATTTTTTAGTTTTATTTTGATTTTACTTATATATTTATTATTTTGTTATTTGTTAATTATTATTTTATTTTTCAGTTGTATTTATTAAACTATTTATTGACATTTAGGAATGATTAAAAAAAAAATATCTCTGCTTACATATTTTAAAGAGTGGCATTTATTTTCTACCATTTGAAAGTGCTTCTGAAATACTCAAAATTACCTATTTTTTATTTTATGTTTTAGATATTTTCAAATTAAAGAAGTGGTTATTTCGTAAATTATTTCTTTAAAATAATGTAGGGGCATGTTTTCTGAAATACACCAACAGTACGGTGAATGAAGACAACTGGATTTCTACTTTCCACAGGAATTGGGAAAAATTCTTGTGTGGAAGTTGAAAACCAGTTATTTTCATTCACCTTACTTAAGTACCCACAGATTTTGTTGCCCTTTACTTGAGTATATCCACAGTATATATTTCAAAATTCAAAGATTTTGTAGATGAAAAAAAAATTGCTCTAGATATTTTTAATTGTTTTAAAGGATAAGAAAATATATTAATTTTCATCTTATTCCTATTCCCACTTCTTCTAATTTCAGTTTATATTTGGACCCACTTTCTGGAATAGTCAGCATTCAAACTGAAAATCACGGTTTTGATCGTGAACAAACTGCCCTCCATTTTGTTACGGTTGAAGCTAGAGACAGTGAAGGCCTTGGAAATCGAAATAGTGTTCATCTTTTAATTCATATTGAAGATGCCAATGATAATACACCTTTATTTTTACAACCTAACTATGAAGCTCGTATATATGAGAATGAACTTGATTTCACATCTCCTCTGATTATTCAAGTAATAACAAACATTTGACATATCATTCCATCATGTATATCAGGGATGCCTGTAAAATCAGTCGCTTAAAAATTGATAATGTTAAGTGATGGCCCATTTCAGTTTTACTTACTTACTTACTTTCAAGCCTGCTTATCCGTTAGGTCGTGGGGGCAGCAGCCCTATGAAATCTTAATGTTTATTTTGGTTGACTTTCTGTGTAAAAAACCCAGGAATGTACCAAGAATATTTGCCACCTGGGTGCAAACAATATGTAGCACTTTATATGTTGCCTCCAAGGTGCAGGGGTGGATTTACACATTTCTATGCCATAGGCCAAAGCACATAATCTACATAATTCTCTGCCCCCTTAGCCCCTTGTTCAATTTTATATGAGTGCTGTGCCCTAAGCTAAAGTCTAGATCGGGAAATCTGGCCCTGCCCAGGTGCGATGTGCCCTTGCATACTCAGGTCGATGCGACCCTGTACAACCATGTTTTTAATATGACATTTGTGCTTTGGTGTTCATTTAATATATGCTTAAATATAATTATGGAATTAATGCTTAATTAATAGACAGTACAGTTATATCCTGCCAAAAAGTATTGTAGTGTTCTTGTCAAAATTTGGTAGGCACCCCTGATAAATAATATAAATGTATAATGTAAACCTTTTATTTTTAAACAAATAATAATGTAACTTTTTATTTTGTTCTATTTTACGTATGGAATTAGGCTTTTGATAATGACCTTAATGGAAGTGCCAACAGTGAGATAAGTTATTCTATTGTACAAGTAAACCCACCTGCAAATTTCACCATAGATTCTTTTTCGGGACAAGTGCGTTTAACTGTTCCATTAGATTTTGAACAACTTCAAGGATCAGGAGAACTTCGTTTAATTAATATGACTATTAGAGCAACAGATCATGGCAGACCTCCTTTGCATAATGATATTCCAGTTTTTATTTATGCAATGGTAATTTAAAAATTCTTTAATGTTAATATTTTTCTCTTGAAACTTTATATTTTGAAATAACTGACAATTTTAATCTCTTAGGATGTTAATGATAATGCTCCCATATTTGATGCACCATTTTATGGAGCACTGATTCCTGAAGATACTCCCAGTGGTAATTAATTTTTATTTGTTTATATAAGCTTACAAATACTTGTGTGTATATGCGTATAGTATGGTTTATTTAATAATGTGTGGTGAAGATCTATTTTCATATACTCAGAAGTAATATAGTTTCTATAAACCTATCTTTATCCATTAAGGGGAGCTGCGAGTGTGAAAACGCATTTTTAAAAAACGGTAATATCTTCGAATCTAATGATCAGATTTGAATGAAATTTTCCATGATGATTATACGTGCCAAGAATGTTTGATGATACCAAGTTTATCCCTTCAACCCCATTATTTACGGAGATCGTATTTTTCAGTTTTGCATACATTTCAGCTGAACCATTGAAGATAGAAAAATTTCCTTTACACTATTGGGAAGTTCAAGTTTTTTCCCAGAACACTTCTATTGTAATTATTTTATTTTATGTAACGGTTGAAAGAATTTTTTTACTGTAATTCGAGTACCTATCTTGTTTAAATCCACAATTTTTTTCTTTTGCTTTTATATAAGCACTTGGATCTGGGCAGTCTTTATTAGGTTCAGACATTTCCAAAATGCCTAAGATCATAAAAATCTATCCAGTAGAACTGAAGCTACTGATGTTGAAAGATCAATTTTATTGAAAAATTAGAATCAAGAAATTGCGCATTTCTCAAAACTTTTGCGCTGCCCTTTGTTCTCGAGCGCTAATATTGCGAACACCTTCTTCCCCCTTCTGAACTTTGTGCCCTTTGGCATCATCGTGAAATATAACGTAAAAAATAATCTTCGTAGGTTGTTTTCAGCTGCAAACGAAAGAAAAATTCCATTTGAAAGCTAGTGAAAGCTAAAGGAGAAGAGCTCCACCCATGTCTGCCATTGCCACTGTAGAGCTGTTAGCCAATCAGGAGCCCGGTTATCACCACGTGATCGGGGAAAGCCAATCGTTGCTCAAGATGCATCTAACTTCGTAGTTAGACAATTCTTTTATCGTATGAAAAGCATTATTTACAATGACATATTTGATTGGCCCCCACAAAACCTACGGAACCTTGTAGAGGACAGGTCTCTCTTTCAAATAAAAAAAAAAGATGGCGCCAATACGTGCATTTTTCAGCAAGTTATCGCAGAGCGAAAAACAGGTGTTTTGTGCGTTTTTTCGCTTAATGACAGCCGATTTTTGGACTGAAATTGAAGGTGGGGGGTTATAAAAACTATTTTTTTACTGTAATAATAGTGAAATTTTAATAAAACACTCACGCAGATCGATAGTAGAGATGCTAAAGAAGATAATAAAATTTTTTCGTAATTTTCAGATTTTTTGCTCCAAAATTTGATTTCCACACTCGCGGCTCCCCTTAATAATACAGTAATTTTCGGTATATGACACGCACCTGTGTATAATACACAACTAAGTTTTTTGCATGATTTTGGAAAAATTTCCCATGTATAATGTGCATCCGTATATTTTACACAATTTATGTACCAAAGGATGATGTCAAAAGAATTTCTCACTGGACTAACCATCTTTTTCTCGGTTAGGACAGTTAGACTAACCGGTTAGGCATAGGAGAAATATCTGCTGTTTTCGACAGCATTAAAATGACATCAGTTTTCTCACCAGGATTTATGACTGATCAATCGCCGGTTAGAGTTTTTGACCTCAGCCTAAGATAATGATTCAGCAACAGGAAGTGCTCTGCCTTATTTGTTCACACGCGCAGTGCATCATGGTCATCTGATTTTTAAAAGCTTTAGACTTTTTATATTTCCATAAAATGAAGAAATCAGAAGTATTCAAAATAAATGATCATATAACAAAATTTATTAATTGCATTTAAAACTACATTATATCAGAAATAAATTTATTTAAATTCCTTCAAAATCAGAATCGTCTGTGTTTGAGCAAAATAATTCCATCATTTCAGTAAGCAGTTCTTTGTTAGGCCTAATTACCGTTAATTTGTCATTGTTTGGAACAGATTGTTGTAATTGTCCATTTGTCTCTAAGTAATATTGAACGTACATATACTCCCTTTTTCTCTATCATAAAAAGTAACTAATTAATTAATTATTTTTTTTTAATTAGGCAGTATCATACTGAAAGTTCAGGCTCGAGATGCTGATCAGTCACCAGCATTTGGTTATGTGATCTATCGTCTGAAATCTGGTGCTCATGATAAATTTGTCATTAATTCAGAAACTGGAACTTTATCTGTTGCACCTGGAGCTAATTTAGATCCTGACTTGACTGATCCAAAGACATTACACTATTTGCTGGAAATTGCAGCATTAGATGGTGGAGTTGGCGTGAATCAGAAACAAAGTGTCATTCTGGTAACGTTATTTTTGAAAAACAGTCTGCCAAAAAAGTGTATATATATTTCAACTGATGAATCCATCACGAGATGAATACAAGTTATCATTGATCTCAACAATTACAGGAGGAACTCAAAGTAGTTGCTATTAGCTTCCAGACACTGATTACCATTTTGAACTGCTGCTTGGGTAATGTTGGCCAAAATATCCAGTGAGATTGCTGCACATGCAGTTTCAATTTTTACCTGAAGGGCCATAAGTATAACAGGTTTTCTGTAATACATGACATCCTTTCTGGTTCCCCAAAGGTAAAAGCCTAAAAGTGTTAAATCAGGAGAATGTGCAGGAAACTTGATTGCACCTCTTCATCCTATCCAGTGTCTTTGCAAGTTTTTATCTAGATCAGGTTAGATCACGTTGTGTTACTGCTATGTCATACGAGTGATGACATCCTTTAAGAAACCATCATACGAGGCTCGGCTGATAAATTTTGCACATACGTATATGCATAGCATGGAAATGAAAAGAGATATTGGAATAAGATAAGAACTGAAGAAAAGTATAACTCTTTAGCTACAAAATGCAATATTTATTTTTCAATATAACCCCCGTTTACTTTGATGTACTTTTCCCAATGCTTTCCGTCAGTGGTTTAATGATCACCCTTGAGAGCCCTCTTGAGATGAAGGAAGAAGTGGAAGTCACACAGAGCCAAATCCTGAGAGTATGGCGGCTGCGGAAGAGGCTCAAACTTCAGCGTGCGAAGAGCCTCTATGGGAGCCTATGTGAGGTCGTACTGTGTTGGCGCTCGACTCCATTTTAACTGCTACTGAACACAAACCAGTAAATGGACTTCAACATATTTTCGCAGTTTTGTAGAGGGGAATTCTAGCTATCTTGTGCCACCATGCCCAACTCGATAGTATCTTTTGTCTTTGTGTAGCACGCTAATGTGCAAAATTAATTAGCCAAGCCTCGTACAAAATATTGTTGCCATAATTTAATCTAACTTTGAAAAAGTACAGTGCACAGATGGCATCTGTTAAGTGTGTATACATTTTTTTGGTGGCTTTGTATGTTAGTGTTATTACAAGAAAGCATTTAATTTATTAATACAGTTATATGAATCATGTTTGAAAAATTTCATTGACACCTCATTTCATACGGAAAAACTTGTTTTCGTATGATTATTATGAGGAGAATAAGAAAAGTATTTCCGAAATAATTGGAAAGCATTGGATCATCGGATTTAAATTATGTTATGAATATTTATTAACAGTAAAAATTTAAGTTTTAATGATTTTTAATAATAAAATTTCCGATTGACCCTCCCCCCTCCATTAACATTTTTTTTGTCATTTTGTTCAAACGTTTTAGTTTTATCCAAATACAGTAGTTGCCGCTTATTGTAATCACTTTGGTCCCATGTCTATTTGATTATAATAACCGAAGATAAAAAAAAAAAGGCGTTTTTAATGCATACATTATAAACAACGCTTTATTTCGATGTTACACAACAGTACAAGGAGGGTAAAAAAATAAATAGAGTAAATAAGTACGTACATATCGTTACTGTATAGGAATTTAAGAAAATCCTCTATTCTCAATTGCCTGCTTTTGCTCCTAAGGAAATCATTAATATAGCGCTCATAATCATAAGTCCAGCTCAGCGACTTCAGACGATGTGGATGTGACAAATTCACAGACCTGATCCTCAATCAACTGGAAGCGACATTTATTTGTTTCGTTGCTTGTTCTGTTGCATAAGCTTTCATACAAATGGCGACGTTCATGAGGGAAGACGATTTTGTGTAAGAAAATATACAATTATCATTACAATTAGATACTGACATGGCTAAGAAGGTTGTAAAAGGTATATTAATGATTTTGAAAAGATTTCTTATCGAGATGTTTAATAATGGGAAAACGGGTTGATTAAAAAAAACCGGCAACATGAAGTAGGATCGCTTTTCTGTGCGAACGAGGCGATCGTGGTTGACAGCTTGCACAGATGACTTGTTTGCAGCAGAGCCAACAACAGCGTGGTTTTAATACTGCACTGCTTGTGTAACACAGTGCAACATGACGTTGTTTTTGATGCTGCACTGTAGATCTTAACAACTCACAATATTTATACGGAATTTCTAGGTCATTACCCATGCGCAGAAGCCTTACTTTGGGAAAAATTTGATGATATTAACTGAAGATTTGATTACAATAAGCGGCTGATTTTCAAAGTACTTGTATATAGACAATTTGCTGTGTTTGTAAGCAAGCTGAAGCTGATGTCATCACTTCCTGTGTGCGCGCGCAAATATGTAGTCATTCGAACAGTGGAGGCATGTAAGAAACAAAGCGTTCAGCCAGCGATCGTAACATCCCGTAGCATAAATTCCATCGTTCCATAAATTATGCCAACAACAGTATTTTGGCAATTTCTACTATCGTTGATCCAAGATTTAAAATTTCTGGATTTAAAACAAAACAAAGCAGTGATAGAGCTAGAATTATATTAAAAAATGAGTTATCAAATTTACTTCCTAATAGTAATTTAGTCACCAACATCAACGAATGTCTTAATGAAAATGATTTTCCTGTGAATGATAATATTTGGGTTGAATTAGATAGAGAGATTTGAAATGGCAACTGATAACAAAATTAAAATTTTGAATATAGAAAATGTTATTCAGAATTACATTGCAGATGCATATGTTAAAAGATCTGAAAATCCTTTTAAATACTGGCAGGTTCATGAAGAAAATAGGCTATTATATCATAGCTAGCACTAAATTATTATTTGTGTTAGTGCAACGTCTGTGCCTTCTGAACGCGCATTTAGTAAAGCTGGAGAGTTCATCTCAAAAAAGAGGTCAAGATTAAACCCAAAAAATGTAGATAAATCTCTATTCATAAATTAAATGTATAAAATTAATGTGAATAAAAAAAAATTTAAAAGTAATCCCTTTTTTTTTTTTTTTTTTTGGTATCGAGTATCGGAATTGGTTTCGACGATACCCACATGTGTATCGATGGTATAGAGTACCGAGTACTTCAATTGAGTATCGCTCAACACTAGTTTCTGTAGTCTTTCTTGGCTTTTTGGTGGCAGGGATTCGTTTCATCTGACTGATTTTTTGACTGCACGCACACTCAAGCCTCATACATTTTGTTTTTTCCCCGATTGTCTCTGACTAGGAAGTACAAAAGCTTTTAAAAAGGCAAATTTGCATTTCTTATTAATTTCATGATATTCAACTGACTGGACATGGCCACAGTAAAAATAATTATATGCTTCCACTGATTTATAAGCTTTTAAATTTTCATTTGTAAATATGCTTGGCGAATTGACCAGGTAATTATAAATATCGGGCCAGTCGACACGATCGTTTTTCCATTCAGATAAATCATTTGGATTAGGTAAGCTAACTTCGGAAACTGAACTTAACTCTTTCAAATAATGCTCCTTGTCTTCGAGAGTTAAACTATTAAAATAAGCCATAATGAACGCAAGATCATGCAAGAGATCCTGTATATTTTAGGCAGGCTGCTGACGTCACTATGATATCATGCATGACGTCGACCGTCACATCATCTATATCCGTTCCGTTCCTGGCAAAAATGATGACAATAACCGATTGATTACATTAATCGTGATTACAATAAGCGGCGACTACTGTATATTTTGTCTACAAATGAAGGATTTTTTTTTTTTGTTCAAAATTATTTAAATATTTTTATTAATTTATTTACTAGGTTAATCTTACTATTGTTGATGTAAATAATAAAGCACCTCAGTTTATAGAGCCTGGCACGATTTCTGTTTCAGAAGATAAAAAGGCTGGAGAGGTATTAATTATGTTTAATAATAATAATTATTTTTTTTTTTTACAATCTAAATTTTTTCATATGATTTTTAAAAATTGAGAGTTTTTTTTTTTGTTTTTTTTAAAATCTTTATTTTAGATTGTCATTCGTTTGCATGCGATTGACTTAGATTCGAGTGCTAAGTTATATTTCAGTATTGATAAAAGTTTATGTGAAGCAAGGAATGAAGAAGGAGCACTAGTGAAGGATAAAGATTACAATTTTACAGGTGAAGAATTTAGATATATGGTATCTAATGTGAAAAGCTATTTCCCAATGAAAATTTCTTTATAACAGTTTGCCATATAAAGTTCTTGCGACCAAAGTTGCATAATTTTCTCAGTCGAATACTTAATTCCCATTAGAACTCATAAATCACTGAGAATAAAACGATCTGAACAAGAATTAAGAGGGGAAAAACAGGATTTTTTCCAAACCATGCTTATTATGTTTTATTATAATATCTCTTCAAGCCAGCTTCAACAATTTACGAAATAAATTGTTTGGTCTAACAATCAATTCATATAAAATCGTCCCTCTGCAAGTTGGCAAACAAGTTGCCGACTTGTGGAGGGATGAGTGAAATGAATTTCCACCATAGAACGCATTCCAGTTAACCGATTTGAAAAAATTTTCCTTTAACATGCATTGTCATCAGTTCTGTGTATGTGTGTCAAGTTTCAGCTCCCTAGCTTGTCAGGAAGTTAGTTTAATATTGATTACAAGATTTGATTCGGATAGACACACATAAAAGTGAGCTAAATAAAAGTGTATAAAAATAGATTTAATTTTCTGAACCTCGGCTGAGTAGTCTATTCGATAGTCTATTGCAAATTGGAGACGTTTTCGGCAATGCACAGGCGTCAACATGGGTGCTGTTATCATACGCTACTCCGGAGACCCAACCTCAAGAGGGATTGTTGCACTGTCTTGGTGCTGACATGCCTAGTGGCCCCACTGTTCATTTGCTGTGTCAGTTGCTCAACAGTGGCATGCCGATTGGTCTTGGCCAAGCATTGTAACCGACGCTCGCCTCTAGGATCGATGGCCCGTGGGGCCCCACAGTAACCTCTCCGGTTGCTCGAAATTGTCTGGTTCGTCCAGTCGCAGTACGCCTTCACAACGGCAGCCCTAGAGCAGTTCACAAAGGTGTCCGTTTCTGAAATGCTGCCCCCCTTAGCCCGATAGCCAATGATCATCCCCCTTTTGGAGGTCCAACAGGTCACTTGCTCTGCCCATGACGGCGACAATGGCTGTGCTAACAGATGTTACTACATGTCTGCTGTTGACAGCTTTTAATGATTTGCAATGATTTTTCATCTGCATATTATCGGACGTTCCAACATGTTCGAGGAGAGGTGGTCATATTAATGTGTCCCGACCCTGTATGTCATTAAGCTTATGTATCTTAGTTACCTCAGTTGTTGATGTATGATATTGGCAAATTGGTTATTCCAGTCTGAGTGAAATTTTTGCAGTCTGATATGATATGATATGCAGGATGTTATTTTCTAATTTTTATGGAGTATTCATATTTTTAAATTTCTCTTATTTATTATATTTTATAGGTTCATTTGAAGTTGACTCTTCCACTGGATTAGTTCGACTTACTAGAAGTTTAGATCGTGAAAAGGCTGAAGTTATCAAATTAGTGATGACAGTACAAGATTTGGAAGCAATTACTCCTCATCAAACAGCAACAGGTAATCTTAATTTAATAAATCCGATACATTCTTTGTCTAACTTTCTATCTAAAAGCTAGCTTAGCATGGTGTATCTCTTGAATGAACATCTTATTTCCTGCCAAGATTGTAAATGATGTAATTTACTAGATTACTAGATGCTTAATAGTAATTTTGAAATTAGTATTAATAACAAATAATATGAGTGCTATTTGTGAATGTGAGGTCACTAAAAAATAAGTATTCATTTAAGTATTGAATGAAATTTAATGCTGCATCTCTGAATTAGATTTGACCATGTTTAACATGCTGTTTGTGACT
>JAHWFO010022496.1:238819-279422 GCA_023313115.1 Rhysida immarginata
TGGCGACTTTTGGTACTTTTTTTTTTTTTTTTTTTTTGCAGAAATCGAAACTGCATGTTCCACTAAGTATATACACCAAAATGTACTGCATTTGGCCTAATAGAATTCCCGCTAGCGAGCTCTGAACACCTCATGTTATTTCTTGCCCACCCGGTACATCTGGTGAAACCAAGAAGTTTCATTTAGTCTCGCAACATCTTGTGCTACCCCAAAATGGCTGGTTAACCTTCAACTGTTGACGTGCCGTCTGTCAGGCCCCAGAATAGCCAAGTTTCATGAAATGACCCTCTTCCTCACGCACGATTGTCTTTAGGCTGGTTTCCATTTAGCATCGGTTTGGCTTCTCGTCAAGTGTGGCGTCCTATATAACCTATTTATTAATAAATTCACGAGGGAACAGTCGCGAGAACCCGTGTTGGCGAACAGCAGCTACGGCAGCCATGATTCTCCATCTGAATCGGCAAAGACAACTACCCAGAATCCATAGCGAAGTAGATCGCACCTGATGGGCTAGATCAAAAAGACGCCTAAAAATCTAGCCATGAAATCTTGAAAAGACGCGTGACCGATGCTAATTGGAAAACGAGTGCGTTTTTCAAAAATTCCCAAAAAAGATGCAGACACCTAACAAACGCCAAACCGATGCTAAATGGAAACCAGCCTTTAAGCTCTTTAGTACTTCCATTTCACAATTAAAACTGCGGCCACATTAACCGTCTTTGGATTGGTTCATTCCCAAACGAGATCGACATCGCAAAAAATGGCTTTTCGCAGTGACCTTCGTCCATTCATAGGCGAAGGCTGTTTTTGATGGCAGTATTTTTTAAACTCTGAACACCTCACGTTATTTCTAGCCCACCCAGTATATCTCAAGTTTCGTCAAAATCTGATTACCAGAACGGCCGCTAGAAGGGTCTGTCTAAATGGTGTCACTTTAATTATAACCACCCTGTACAAGAACCTAACCCATCATGAAAATGCATCTAGTATTTCACATTTCATTTATCTCTATGGTTTAAGGTTTTTCCTTCCTGCATTAAATTGTCAATGTATACTTGCTATAAACATCCAAAGGGGTGGGGGGGAAGAACCTCATTTACCTTGCTTGGTGGAACTTTTGTGAAGTGCAGAGGGCATGTTACTTCGCTGAGACTTCTTTCCTTTAAATATTTTCTTCGGAGTTAATTTTTTGGGCGATTCATGAGGTAAAGCTGCCAAATCCACAGTATCACCTAAAAATTTTACAGATGCTTAGAATTATAAATCACAAGTAACGGTCTAAACGAAACTGATCGCAACGGTTCTTTCAAAATCCGTTCAAAAATAACAATCATCGTAAATGTTTCGTAAATTTTCTCTGCTTACAAAAACTTTCAATGCCACTCAAAACATCATGGATACGTTGAACTTCTTGAAAAGTCGGTCTTCCTGTTGCAAGAGGAATCGGCCTTAGCCTGGGATCTCCGCTTTTAAGAGTCGGGCTTTTCCCTCCAAACAACACAGTCTTATTCGGTCCTGGAGCATGGTAAAAAATGCAGTGGCACTTCTTCAGATCGTCACCCCATTGTTCTAACAGATTCTGAATATCCTACGTTAAAAACCAATAAATCAGAATTATAAAACCAAATTGATTTTAAACGCTCGATCGATTTGTTTTAGTAGGCTTCATTTACTTGGACCAATGCCATTTCGTTATAGCGCCTCAAACTTGCACCTGCCGAACCTTGATGGTTTGGTCCGTTCTGTTTACTGTCTTTGGTAGACTGGGATGTTCCTTGTTTAGCTCGAATCGTGTATCGCCGAAATGTTTTATGGCAGAGAATATTCTTACTACAAAAGAAAAAAAAAAATTCTTGCAAAACGGAAGCAGAATAACGAGGTGCAATCAAAAAGTTCCGGGAGTGGTTGCAATTCTCGCCAACAAATGGGGAGTACAAGTCCACAAGATACATAAATCAGCTTGTCAAAGGATTTTATTTCATGTACGAGGGTGGGCTGAAAAGTAATGCCTCCAAGGCCATAACACTTTTATTTTTTAACGAATTTAAAATTTTTTTTTTTTCAAATGATGGCTTATTTTGTTCTCTTTCAAAAACACTTTATGTCTATGTCACTAGATGGTGTAGGTGTCTGAAAATGAAACATAATGGCGACCTACATGGAAGTCAGGTTGAAACAGCGTGCAGTGATTGAGTTTTTGACAGCTGAAGGTTGCGATCCTGTACAAATTCATCGCCGAATGACAGCTGTATACGGCAATGCAATTTTTGACGTCAGTACAGTGAGAAGATGGGCAAGATTAGTAAAAGAACGAAACCCGGCAAGCTCTAGCCTAGTTGATCAACCCCGCAGTGGACGACCAATCACAGCAACAGACGAGCAACATCGAGTTCGTGTCGATCAAATGATTCGTTTCAACCGCCGAATTAAGCAATATGACAGTGCTACAGAGCTCCAAATTTCCAAGGAGAGTGCACGTTATCATAACCGAGTTGCTGGGATATCATAAGGTGTGTGCTCGTTGGGTACCGCATATGCTCACTCCTGAACTCGAAGAGAAGAGAAAAAACGTTTGCCAGGATCTGTAGGCCCGGTACGAGCGTGAGGGTGAGGCTTTTCTGCAGCGCATTCTCACGGGGGATGAATCATGGGCACATCATTTTGACCCAGAGAACAAACGACAATCGTTGGAATATCGCCATGCAACATCTCCACGTCCCAAAAGGTTCAGGGTTGTCAAGTCAGCAGGGAAAGTCATGTTGACCATCTTTTGGGACTTCCAGGGTGTTGTCCACCTTGACTTCTTGGAACCAGGAACCACGATCAACTCAAAACAGTACGTGCAAACGCTAGAGAAGCTTCGCGCCCGGTTGCTCCGAGTTCGGAAGGGTATGGACCCTATTCTGCAGCACGACAATGCACGTCCGCACACAAGTCGAGAAACACGAGAAGGGTTGCACCGACCGAAGTTCATGGAGGTTCTACCGCATCCGCCGTACAGCCCTGACCTCGCTCCCAGCGATTTTCACTTGTTCCCAAAGCTTAAAGAATCGCTTAAAGGACATCGATTCAGCTCTGATGACTAGCTGAAAGACGCGATTCGATCCTGGTGTCGAAAACAACCAAAGGACTTCTTCTCCGACGGGATGTCACGACTTGTGTCACGTTGGCAAAAGTGTGTGGACAGAGATGGGGACTATGTTGAAAAGTGAATAATGTATTGAAAATAGAACAAAATAAGCCATCATTTGAAAAAAAAAAATTTAAATTCGTTAAAAAATAAAAGTGTTATGGCCTTGAAGGCATTACTTTTCAGCCCACCCTCGTATTTTAATAAAACAGATGAACAATCAAGAATGAACCAGTTTCGGAACGCTTTGATCACACCAGGTACAATTTCAACCTTCAGATTACAAATATAGAGAGGGGCAGTATATATCTTTTTTGATGAGGTAAAAGATAAAATGAACACAAATAAAAGAAAAATTTTAAAAAGTACCCATTGAAAATTGCAGCAGCAAATCGTCCTCCACCAATCAATAAAACTGCCCACATCAATCTTTCTTGAACTGTGCATATCAATCGTATCAACTCACCATCATGAGAAGGCACGTTCTGCATAACATATCAGTAGATTAGTAAAACATTCCGAGTAAAAAAACATTCAAATGAAATAGCGACTTAACAATAAGAAAAACTGCGTTAAGATGCTGGCATGATCTTACCCGTTTCCCATGTAAAACGCAACGGTAGATGGATAAAATCTTTTTTTCTCCATTCCTAAAATAGAGTTTAGGATTTTTGAAATTTTCATTAGCATCTTCTTCAGCACTTGACCAGTCGCTGTCTGATTCGGAAGAACTTGACTCACTCTGATCACTATAATTACGATTGCCTTAAGGGTAATAAAATGACAGGGTTTTTTCCTAATGCTAACAATTCTAATTTTCTTTTAATTAATTCAAGAAATCAATCAATTTACGGTAAATACAGGGAATCCTATTTGAAATGCCCCGATTTCATTTATTACAACGAAGTATTTAAAAAAAAAAAAAAAAAAGAAATAAAAGGTCCAGGAATAGCAAAACAGTAGATATTTAATGGAGCCAACACGTTTCGAAATAACATCATCATCGGGGCAAATGAAGACCTACAAGGTAAGTGAGCCGAAGCTCCAGAATTTATGATTTATGTATGCCAGGTCGTTGCATCTCAAATATTGGATTGCAGAGGTCATCTTTAATGACGAAAATTCAGGCGATTAAAATGATATAAGACACTTGGGGTCGCAAATCGCAAGCAACGCCGTAAATTGAACCTCAAACTAAGCTGAATGGCGTGGCGCTGTGTAGCACGAGCCAAATTTGGGCGATTATGTTTGTGCAGCGCGGCCTGGCTGGTTCCCCCACTACCTCATCCCGAAGAGGTCCGCCTTCCACTCCGTGACGTACTCTGCTCTTGGTATTAAACAAGACTGGTACTGCTCGTGCTACTGACTCTGGCGCGAAAGCAGAGTACATCACGTTGGAGTAGAAGGCGGATCTCTTCGGGATGAGGTAGTGGGGAACGGGGGAACCAGCCAGGTTGCGCTGTGCGAACACAGTCGCCCAAATTTGGCTTGTGCTACGCAGCGCCACACCATTCAGCTTAGTTTGAGGTTCAATTTACGACGTTGCTCGCGATTTGCGACCCTAAGTGTCTTATATCGCTTTAATCGTCTGAATTTCGTCTACATCATAGTGTAGTTTTTTTGAAGGAGATAATTTACATCCCGTATATTGGATTTCATTCCAAGTGTACTGCAGTATTTCAGGAGGGACACTAGCAATGGCGTTCACAATTACGTATCCATAAGTCTTCTAAGTCCTTCACTCAAGTACCATAAAATCTATCCTTCCAAAAAAGGAGTCTAAGGTTGCAATACTTGGCATGATATTGGATCCACCTCATTCGATCCATCCACTGGGAAACTGGTCGTTTAAAGCATTCAGCACATGATGTACCCAGTCATGTTCAATTGGAAGTGTTCCAATTGGGGCAAGGCATATCTAGATAGGTGTTTCCAGTTACGGTGCTTTCAATGAAGAAGAACAGCCCAATTGTCAAGTTCAACGTTAATCCGCACAACACATTCCATTTTGGACTATCTCTCATGTGCTCCATTTCATGATGCTCACCACCCCCTACACCAACATGATGCTTTTTTGCTGATATGTGAGAAGTGGCTTCATTGGTAACCATGATGGTGTTCAAAAAATTAGGGTTCTGATCAATCTACAGTTTATGGATTTTTCCGTATGGTGAGACCATTTTGTCTTTCACTGACAACAACATTCTGGAAACGTGGCAGATGACGGTGGAAAAATTCAGGCAAAAACTTTTTATTGAATGTAAGGAACGAAAGTATCACATAACACTTCGGATCAATTCAATTGCATGTACTGATTTTTATGAAATCAAGGCATTTCAATATAGAAAAAATTTCTTTTAAGAAAATCAACCTCCCCCTACAAATTTTAATGGTTAAAATGTTTAAATAATGTGAATTTTAAAAGTCCTCCCCGTTTAGTAGAAATTTAGAAAGCTAAAGCATAATGCTTTTGTTGTATATAGGGCATCCCACTCATTCTCTACACCTGAATTTTGCTTATAAAAATCAATCTAATGGTCATAATTTAATAAAATCCACTATGGTGAGCTTATCTTTGTGTTTGAGAAGCATGGTGACTTCACAGCAGTGTTGCAAGCGGTCACCATCAGCTGATGCTTTTCATGTGTCAGCATCAACTTCAGGCTGACTGTTTTAAGTAAGCATCCATATGAGGCCTGTGAGAAAAGTATCCAACCTAATTTTTTTTTGCGAAAACCTGATGGATTTGGATCGCGCGCACTTGCATGAGCCGACCTTGAACCTTTGTGCATATGCGTGAATTTTTTCCCGCCTCTCAATAGCGTCAGTTGCTGGCAATCAGCATTAGAGCGAGGTAGTGTGTTGTGCTCTCGTCGGTTTTTGATTTGAAGGAAAACGACGGAACAACTGGAGCAGCGTTACTGCGTCAAATTTTGCCAGAAACTGGGCGACAGCCAGGTGGAAACCATCAGTCGTCACAGTGGAAGCATTCCTCGTCACCACGACCAAAGAAGGCCCGCCAAGTGCGCAGCAATGTGAAAGTGATGCTGACTGCTTTCTTTGGCTCTCGCGGTGTGGTACACCACGAGTACACACCACAGGGTCAAACAATCACCAAAGAGTACTACAGGGATGTCCTCCGTCACCTACGTAATGCAGGTCAACAGGCAATTGGCGCCTCAAAAACCAAACTTGATTCAGACTTTTTTGGCGAAAAACCAGACTCCCGTGGTACAACAGGCTCCTTACTCTCCTGACCTGGCCCCCTGTGACTTTTGGCTGTTCCCCAAACTCAAGAGGCCATTGAAAGGAATGCGATTTCAGACAAGAGAGGACATTATGACTGCAACGACAGTCGAGCTAAACTCCATTCCGAAAGACGCTTTCCAGGAATGCTTCCAACAATGGCGGCACCGCTGGAGGCAGTGTGTGGAGTCCCAAGGAGACTACTTTGAGGGTGATTAGGTTTCCAATCGTGTGTAATTTTTTTTTTCCCGGCCGAAGGTCGGATACTTTTCTCACAGGCCTCGTACAATGAGAATTAAATGGCAGACTCACGCAAAGTTTATTAAAATCATGACCATTAGTTTAATTTTTACAAGGGTGAATCAAAAATAATCTACACTTTCGTCTTAACACACCTTCTTGGTTGTCATACTGCATGATTAGAGTTGGTACGACTGCGGTCACGTGTGTGAAATTCAACCCCGATCGCATCATTTGCTTTCAGGCTATTAGAGTGTAGACATGTCCACTCATCTACCAGTTTGCAACAAAGATGAACAACGAGCAGCGATTTGGTTTCTCTGGTCGGAGGGTGTGAAAGGGATAAAAAATGCATTTTGTTGCATGACATCTGCCCATACAGGGCTAATCACACTGTTCAAATCAACAACAAGTTGAATTTTGAGGTACTGGAACACCCTCCCTACAGCCCAGATCTTGCTCCCTTGGACTTTTATCCGTTTGGGCCGCTCAAGGAGCTTTGCAAGGTTGCTGATTTTCCACAGATGTTCCTTCTTTGTGCAACCTGCTGGCAGAACAGATATGTTTATACAATAACATGAAATTAATCCTCTCGAAGACGATATAGGAAAGATGAGCTCTATCTTCATTCGTTTCTCATCATTTCCGATTGAGTGACATAGCACGTGTTGCCATAATTCTAAAGACCAAGTCAGGGTTCTCCCCAGGCCCTTTTGAAGGGGAGTGCCAGCCAGCTGTATATATGAAAAGCTGCACAACACTGCATAATGTTTTACATTTTTTAAATTGTTGTCCGTCCAGCCATTTTATCTTTCCACCCACCTGATAAAATTTTCTGGGGAGAACCCTGCAAATGACTGCCAGCTCCACAACTCCATTGGGACAATTTGGCCCAAACTTCATAGTAAAGTAGATATCTTGCCTAGAGGAATCTTCATACCGAATTTCACTCCTTTACTTACCAAAATACACGTAGACCTTTTGGTCCCGTCTAACTTCCACCCCCGAAACTCCGACCCCAGTGGGCTAATCAAAACACATGCACATAGTGAAGGTACACATGCACATAGCAAGCTACATTCTGAATTTCAACCTTCTACCTCAAAAAGTGCGCCAAATATGAAGGAGACAGACGGACATTATATATGTCAGCTCCATTCTTCCGTTACTTAATAACCGGAAGGCAAATGACGTGATTGGGATCAAATTTCGTACACATGACTACAGTCTCAGCACACATGACTACAGTCTAAGCACGCATGCGAGAAAGCAGTGTGACAGCCTGGAAGGTGTGTTATGGCAAAATTGTAGATAATTTTTGACTCGCCCTCGTATAAGCACAAACTATGTAGCAACGTTTCAGTACAGAGGTTGAGTCAAAAGTAGTTGCCGACTCAGGAGGGGTGGGGGGGGGGGTCATTTGGTAATTCTGGGTGAAGATCATTTACCAAAAGGGTATATCGCAGTTTATTAAGAGAAAAGAGTGGTAAGAAACGTCAGTACGAATATGAATGCCACAGACATTGTGCCACCTGCATCAGCCAGTGTAAAAATACGAAAGAAAAATTGGTGATACGCGGGCTCCTTCGTCACTATTGGAAAAAGGGGACCAGTGCACGAGCAACAGTCGCCGAAATTTGCAGGGTGGAAGATCAAGGTGTGACCAATGAACCGACAGCACGACGGTCTTTCTCCCTTCTGGAGACATGGGCCTAGAAGATGCGCCAAGGAGCGGAAGACCCAAAGAAGTGGATGACACAGGCCTACAGCAACAACTAGAAGCCAACTCAGGCAGCACCACCCGTGGACTAGCGGCGGACATCGGGACATCACAATCGTGTGTGGTTCGACATCTGCACGCCATGGGAAAGGTCAACAGGAGCTGCCGCGTTGTGCCCCACGAGCTGACGCCCACGCAAGCACAACAATGGGGAAGGTGTGTCATCAACTGCTGGAAAAAATCAAGTTACACCCACATCCAGCTTACAGCCCCGACCTGGCAGCTTCCGAGTACCATCTCTTCTGGTCTATGGCGCATTTCGTACGTGAGTGACTGTTGGATGAAGACCATCAAGCATGATGGTCTCGACTTTGAAGATTAGCAATGAATGGTTCCTGTCTGGTGCCCGTTTACAAGTTTGAATGGTGATCGGCCACTACTTTTGACTCAACCTCTGTATTTATTCCACATTTATTTTTTCTTTTTTACCATAACTAACTACAGGGTGGTGCAAATAAAATGTATCACAAATATTTTTATTACCCAGCACATAGGGTGGTAATGCAGTCGGAGGTTGTCGTTTGTGCGAACTTGCTCTTGATCTGTTCATATTCCCTTCAGATGCACGTGTACCAATTTCTGCATCTGTAGGAATTAAAGAGATTACTTAGCGTCGACAGGTAATGCTTAATTTATCTTGATTATGCTTTTAACTTTAAATTTGCATCGAACCAGATATAGTAGAGAATTTTTCTTCTGAAACTGAAGGGGCTCCTTTAATTTTCTGTTTTAAATTATACCGATGCCAATCTGATTTATAATGGGATCTCTAAAGTCAAAACCAATCCAACAGTAATTAAACATGTTCAACTTAAAAGTCAACTGACATCAAAATTTGACATTTATTTTAAAGATTAATTTTGCTCACTGTCAAATTCAGTCCCAAGATTCATACAACAGCAAATGTCATTAGTAAATAAATAATTAATTATTCAATCTTTGATGAGCGAGGAAACTTTCTTTGTTTTCATGCTAGCACAGCTTGCACTAGCTATTTGAATTTGAGGCAGCCCTTTAGCCCAAGTCTTAGAGTGCAGCTTGCTTAATATGTCAGCTTCCAGTGTAGCGGTCCGGATAACCAACTTTTTAGTGACGGATAACTCGGAATTTCCAAAAGAAATTAGATTAAAAACATATGCTTCTAGTGTGTTAACATTTCATTAAGTTTTATCTTTATTTCCCGTGAGTATTAACGAAGCCTGAATTAATATGAGCCTTGATATACATACAGGTATTGGACATTGAAACTGAAACACCTTCGCAAATAGCACTGGTTACCCCCAGGGCTGAATAGAACCTTCTGCTAGATAATTAATCGTATGCATATCAATGAATCATGTGTCAGAGGTCTTGGTAGTCACTCCAGTAGAAAAGTTCGATAGTAAGCTTCAAATTGTCTGTGCAGAGCGCTATAATGGGAGACATATCCGACTTCAAAAGAGGGCAGATTGTTGGGGTGCGTCTAGCAGGTGCATCTGTGTCCAAAACTGCCACACTTTGTGATGTCTCACGTGCTACAGTATCCAGGGTGATGTGTGCATATGAACAGGAAGGACGAACCACGTCCAGGAGGAGCAACTGCAGGGGAAAACGGAAGTTGTCAGAAAGAGACGTCAGGACATTGACCAGGATTGTTGCACGAAAGCGGAAAACCACCGCAGAAATGAATACACACCTCCAGGAAACTGTGTGCACGAAGACAATCCGTCGTTACCTGCATAAATCCAACATCCATGGCAGGGTTGCTATACCGAAGCCTTTCATCAGTAGTACAAATGCCTCCAAGCGGGTTCAGTGGTGCCGGACGCATAAAACCTGGACGTTGGATGACCTCAAACGCGTCATATTCTCGGATGAGTCCAGCTACACTGTCTTCCAAACAACAGGGAGGGTATTCGTCTGGAGGAGCCCCTCTGATGCCTACAACCCAGACTGCTTGGCACCCACAATCAAACACGGAGGTGGATCAGTAATGGTCTGGGGTGCAAACTGTGCAGGACCTCTACCGATCCTTCCCAAGAGGTGTTGCTGCTGTGCTGGCTGCCCACGGTGCCCCAACACCTTATTAAATAAAGATTTTGGATTTCTACCAGGTGTTTCAGTTTCAATGTCCAATACCTGTAGATGTAAATGAGGATAGATCTATCCTCATTTATTACGACGGTTTGGTTCCAAAAAAACACCATGATAAGCAAAACCGTGATAAAAGAATAACATAACCGGGTGCGGGCCATAATCCCGACAGCCATAATCCCGACAAGCCATAATCCTGACAAGCAAAAATCCCGACAGGCCAAAATCCCGACAAGCAAAAATCCCGACAAGCCAAAATCCCGACAGGCCAAAATCCCGACAGGCCACGAATCCCATTTATTTCAATTATGTTTTATGGGAGTGCTTTTAGATTCTTATGTCATTTAGATTCTGCATGTGTACAATTTTATCGTTGGTCCTTTTTCTTGTCCTGTTATTGAGTGCTATTGTATGCGAATTTGGACTATAGCATTTTTTTCTTAGAAATTTTTTTTTTCTTAAGTGCCAATATCTTAGAAACTGCTGACTGCGAGCACTTGACTATAATTCAGGTTTCACGCTTACTCGCAATTTACGCGTCAAATAGGTATTTTTACTAAACATTGACTCGTGATTTTTTGATCAGCGAGTCAAAATTGACTTGTTAAATTTGAATATCATCGGCCCATATCTTTCTCATCACATTTTAAACTCACTTCATTTTGTCACATGTGGTCTTGTTTACATTTCTAATTAAATATGGCAGCAACTATAGAGATCGTGGATGCATGTAAAAATATGGAAGTTAGAAAGAATCTAAATTTTGACTCGTGTCTTCTGAAATTTGACTCGCAGTTTTCAAGGTTGGGAGTCAAATTGACTCGTAGATATTTTGTCCTAGCGTGAACCCTGATAATTGCTATTTGTTTCTGGGTAAGGCCATGTTCTCGTAATGCCAGAAATTTGCTTGCGAACGGATGGTGACAAATCTCTAGAACCTCCAATGTTGAGAAGCACAAATGGAATATCATAAATGGAAAGTTATACTTGCCGGTCAATTTACATAAAAAGTGTTTCTAAGGAATATTCCATTTTTTTTGTTGGTATAAAGGGAGTGTTCCATTTTTTTTATCAGTAGAAAGGAAGTATTCCATTTTTTTGTCATTTTTGAAGATAGATTATCTTAAATTTAAATGTGGTTAGTCTCCTACACCGTTTTAAGTTTTCTTCTATCTCACAAGTTTCTTCATCGTTTTTCAAGATTGGCTATAATTAAAGAAATAGTGAAGATTATGTGGATAGTAGATATGTTAAACTTAATGATAAATAAGTACTCTTTAACCACAACAAAGATTAAGTTGAAATAATACAACCTGGTAAATCTGGAAGCGCTTTTCGAATGCCCTGCATTCATCATTCAGCAGTCTGAAGTCGATACTCGAGGAAGCCTACAGCGAACTCGAGGAGGTCTGGAAGATCAACCAATCAAATAAATTGGGCAAAACATCCGTATTTTCTGTGTCTAAGATGTTCCTTAAATCGAGTCTCTATATTCCGAAAAATTTTCCCCAAATAAAACATCGGGCAATTTGAACAGGGCTCAATCGTCAATAGCAAAACACTCAACAGAAACCGGCCATGAGTTTTATTTACAAAATGTTAAATTGATAAAATCATTAAATAAAAAATACCTGTTGGAATCTTTCGAATGCTTAGCCATTCACAGTGCAGATAAAGAACGGCTATTAAACGTGGACATGGGGCCAATAGAGGAATCATCTCTAATCAAATGGGCTTCCAAAACTACCCAATCGTTAACTTTGATTTGGTTGACCAATTTTTTTGATTGGTTTTTCGTTCATTATATATACCCAGCGTTTTTCATTCTAAAGTCAGATCTTCCAGACCTCCTTGAGTTCGCTGTAGGCTTCCTAGAGTATCAACTTCAGACTGCTGAATGATGAATGCAGGGCATTCGAAAAGCGCTTCCAGATTTACCAGGTTGTATTATTTCAACTTAATCTTTGTTGTGGTTAAAGAGTATTTATTTATCATTAAGTTTAACAAGATTGGTGACGTTATTTTTTTATTTTTTTGTTTTTATTAAGTTTTAATTTTACGATTTTCCCCATTAAAAGGAGACTAACCACATTTAAATTTAAAATTAATCATTTAAACTCCTTAGATCAATAATATAGATTATCTTTATTAATTTTACATTTTTAAAATATTTGTTTGTGTAACATATAGCTAAATAGCCTTGAAGTTGGTAAATTAAATTCGCCAGGTGCTGTAGTTGCATTTTGGTTTACATGTAACATGTCTTGTGTTTGTGTCATTTTTATGATAACTTCCATTATTCCATTTTTATGGCACAAAGTTGTACTAAAATACCCACATCCACATAAATCGAATTAGCCAAGTATATTCGCAAAATGTGATAGTTTATTGTCAGGATATTTGAACTATGGAGAGAGACTTTCGGACACCCTCCAGGTTTTTCCTTTCTTTTCGTGTTTAAGAAAGCTGGTGTTAATAAAGGAGTGTGATGTCAGCCTGTTGCTTTAAGGTGATGATATAATCATTGATTTTGCATAAAGAAAATAACTCTTCAAAAGTACACAGCCATAAATATAGAATGAGATGAGAGCTTATTTAAAAACTTTCATTTTTTGAAGTCAGTTGACCTTTAATAAGGGAAGGGTTTTAAATTTCCTTTTAGTAACCAAAAAATAAAGCCAAAACAAGAAGAAGAAGAAAAAAATAATAATAATAATAATAAAGAGAAATTACAAATAAAAGAATTCGAATAGTCTTCTTCCAACCTGTTCTTGATTATCTACAAATGAGATGTTGCACGAATTGCAAGTCAAACTGCTCGAAACTTTTAGATGTGGCTTCTCTACAGGTGTTTCTATATTTAAAAAAAAAACAAAACATGAAATGATGTTTAAAACCAAATTTGTTTATTATTAGTCATGTACAATAAATACGCCCACGATGTACCTTTCTGAGCCTCGTGGTTTTCGGTCAGTCCACTGTTCAATATGGTCAGGTCTTGCAAAATATTTTTCAGTCCTTCATCGTAGACATGTAATACATAAGAACACGACTCTATCGTTTTTTTATTTTTAGCCCCAGTAGGAAGAGAAGATAGGCTATCCAAATTCTCCATCTTTTTATTATTCTAATTTAAATCACGCTCTCTTCTAAATACTTAGCCTGCGCAATGACGACTGGCTAGTCTACTATTATAAACATTGCATCATGCTATCAATACATGATGTAAATCATACCCAAAACGTTTATGCACCAGCAGATTATCGATACGAACATTGGACTTTAGACAATGGTAAAGGTTTACTCGGACATCAAGTGTATTTTTGACTGTTTTAACAGCTGCTACATCATTTATAATTTAGAATTAAAAAAACGCTTAACTAAAAAAATTAGATACGAGTTCATCATGTTTTTCAGTAATGCAGATCTGTGAAGACAGATCATATTTTCGGTGATTTATGAAATATTTAATTTAGATTAATTTAATTTTCATTCATGGCAGGTACGGTTTTCGGTAAATAGAGCCATAAAATTTGAAAAGAGGTTTAAAAGGACATAAAAAATAACATTTCCGAAAAAGGAGAGTGAATTGGTCCTACTACACATGCAGCATCCCCGCCTATGCAGCCCATTTAAGTGCAGCCATTGACATTGGGGTGACATTTTAAGGAGTGGCCGTAATGAGTTTGAAAGCTTATATAATTTGAAAATTATTTTATAATTAATTATTAAAATTGTTATGTTTTATCTTAGATTCAGTTTTTAAATAGTGTTCTAAATTTTTTTTTTTCCTCCAATTACATTGCTAATCAAACGGATATGCGACATCATGACGTTAACTCTGGCCGTGGCCTTCCGTGGCCTTCGAGATATTAGGCCTCCGCATCGCGTATCATTTCAATGCTCTCCTTCGTGTCAGCGGAAGTTTAACTTTTTAACGCTAGAGGGGGATCATCAGGGAAATCCTATGGGGAATTCAAGGTTAAATTTTGTTGGATAAAATAGCATGAGCACGAGAGTATCTTGTAGTTTTTTACCCCTGAAGAGCGTCAAATAACCCATAGAGATAAACAACTAGCGGCCAAAAGTTGAAAATGCCTCGACACGCGATTTCAAGCCCGATGCGGAGTTGTTTATCTCCATGGCTTTTGACCGCTAGTTGTTTATCTCTATGGCTTATTTGGCGCAGAGACAAATGAAAGCAATACACGATGCGGAGGCCTAATATCTCGAAGGCCACGCTCTGGCTCTGGATCTCCGGGACGCTGGTTCTAATCCCGCCTTGTACGATTGATGTTTTATTTTTATTTTAAATATAATTTTTTTCTTTACCAGGAAATATATAACATTATTTGTATAATATTTCCAAAAGTTTTCTGATAAAAGTTTAGAGTAACGCTCTCTAGTTTTCTCGACTATCTTGGCCAGCTCGGTAGCGCACATACGAGTTAACGAGGGAAAAAATGATTAAAAGAGCATTTACGAGCGATAAATTCTCTTTAGTTGCACATTAATATCGATATGGCCGCAAGTCGCATGAATTTCTGAAGAAATAAAATTCGAAAAAGAAGATGAACCATTAATATAAGCAGAGAGGATACAATAATAAATTCACAGCATGAAGACAAACGAAATCGCCTGGGAAACATCAGGGAACGCTATTCTGAACTTCTACCAACTAAGAATCCCACCAAACGCATGTTTTTTTTTTAATCGCTTTTAAGGCGTTTAAATCAGCATTCACAAGTACAAGGTGACAATTATTGAGCTACAGGGTGGTTATAATTAAAGTGACACCATTTAGACCCTTCTAGCGACCGTTCTGGTAATCAGATTTTGACGAAACTTGAGATATATGTTATACCAGGGAGGAGGGAAGGGGGAAGAGAATTTTGCAATAAAAAAATAGTTCACAATTTGACCACTACGTCAAAATATGGCGCATGAATAATAACAAAAACAAGTTAGAAGCATTTGTTCAATGTGCATTCTATTTGTGTCAATGACATGTTCAAAGCGCATTATTGCACGTTCCACAGTAGAGCGAAGGGTTTCCTGAGGAATCGCAGTGATATGGCATGTTATGCTTGCTTTCAATTCAGAGACAGTCCGTATTCTTCCTCCATAGACATTATCTTTCAAATATCCCCACAACCAGAAGTCACAAGGGTTTAAGTCCGGTGAACGAGGAGCCCATGCCGTTGGAAAAGTTCTCGAAATCACCCGATCATCTCCAAAATGAGCATGAAGCACTTCCTTCACTTGTCGTGCAATGTGGGGTGTTGCACCATCTTGCATAAAGACAGTAGTGTCTAACATTGTCTTTCTTGTAAAGCAGGAATGACTTTCTGCTGCAGAAGTTCGCAGTAACGAGCATCAGTGATTGAGCATTTTTTAGTGCCTTGAGGAGTGTTCTCTTCAAAGAAAAAGGGGCCAAGAATGAAATGTGAAGTGAATCCGCACCATACAGTGACGTAATCAGAGTGCAAAAGCTTTTCATGCACAACCATCGGCTTTTCAGTGCCCCAGATGCGACAGTTTTGAGCATTCACTGCTCCGTCTAGTGTGAAATGCGCTTCATCTGACCACAAAATGTTCCATGGCCATGCATTATGACGGCTATTCTAGCCAGAACCTTGGCAAGCAAAATCAGTGCGTTTTTCCGGATCTTCATGAAGCAACTTTTGAATCACCTGGATCTTGTATGGATACCACTTAAAAATGGAACGCAAAACTTTTTGTACCGTAGACCATGGAATAGACAATCACGTGATACGGCTCGAGCACTTGCTGAAGAATATTGGGAATTGAAGCACTCTCCACTACAGCAGCAGCAACGTCTGCCACTGTCCTCTCCCTGGCAGCACACCCAACTCACCAGTTCTTCAAATTTCTTAATCATCTTTTTTAAACCATTAATGGACTTAGGCCCATTTCGCAAGTTTTTCAAACGTCGATATTCTCTTAGTGCAGCAAACAAGTTTTTCAAATTTTTTTACCATTATTGCAATTCTGGTAAAACAACTTCACCAATAAAGCTCGATCCTTTTTAGCTAAAGCCATCGTGAAGAATGACTTTACATTTAATTTCACTGTCATTTTAAAGCTATTCTAATTTTACATCTCATTTGCATAACGTCTCTGATTGAGTAAAAATTCTCAGATAGTTTCTAACATGACCAGCGCCATATTTTGACATAGCGGTCAAAATGTGAACTAATTTTTTTTATTGCAAAATTCTCTTCCCCATGGTCCGTATAGCATATATCTCGAGTTTCGTCAAAATCTGATTACCAGAACGGCCGCTAGAAGGGTCTAAATGGTGTCACTTTAATTATAACCACCCTGTATATGAATTGATAACTTTTGAACGGCGAGATTCAGTTAAAACTTGGCGGTTGATTGCAAGGCATGTTGTGATTTTTTTGAGCATGCGCACTCGTATTGTTGTTGTTCATTTTTCGTTGAAAACTTTAGAAACTGATCTCATCCCTATTATCCAAACCCCATTGGACCAATAGAGTGTTTGAAGTCCTGGAAGAGCACTTTGGAGAGCGCATTCTGGCTTTGGGGTACCCAGAGGCCACTGGAATGGGAATCACTTGGCCGCCATATTCTCCTGATCTCAACCCTTGTGACTCATTTTTGTGGGGCAATATTAAAGACAAAGTTTACGCAAATGAGTCCAGAACCATCGCTGAGCTCAAAACAGTCATTCAGGAGGTCATCGAAAGCATCGATGTCTCGACACTTCAGCTAGTTTTGCAGAATTTTGCTCTTCGTCTGCGCCTCATCATAACCATTGATGGCAAGCATATTGAACATGTCATAAACTACATCCGAATATCTGTAAATTACTTTTGACATTTGAATAAAATTTTTGAACTCAGTAGTTTTTGAGTTTTGAAGCTTGTTGTCAGTACAACCATAGCATACAATGATAAGAGATATGGCTATGGTACAACAAAATGGCATACCAGGCCTGTAAATATGAAACCGGAATTTGCCCATAGATAACCCTAGCTGTCAATATAGTTATCGTCAAAACGCGTCGTTGGCGCCATTTTCTTACTCTGACATCGGACAAAGATTTTCAACTCGCAATAATACAAGTTTGTAATAGCGTTGAACATGTCGAATTTTGCGCCTGGAAACTACGAACTGCGGACAGCATTGACTTTCTGTTACCATTTGAAGAAAACTGCTGCAGAATCGCATCGAACGCTTGTCGAAGCTTACGGTGAACATGCTCTTGGTAAATCACAGTGCTTTGAGTGTTAATAAATTCAAAAGTGGCGAATTTGACGTGAGAAACGATGCTCTGTGTTTGGTGGGATCAGAAGGGTGTGATTTATTATGAGCTACTGAAACCTGGCGAAACCGTTAATACTGACAACCAATGATCGATTTGAATCAAGCTTTGCGTGAAAAACGACCAGAATATCAAAAAAGGCAATAAAAAGTGATTTTGCTTCATGATAATGCACCATCACACACAGCAAAACTGGTCAAGTAAACGATTGAGGCGTTTAGTAACAGATTAAAAAATATATTTCTTAATCTCTGGTTTAGTTGGCAAATACTTTCGCATGCGGCTTACTCACCAGATTTGGCTCCGTCCGATTACTATTTGCATCGATGGAACGCGCACTTGCTGAGCAGCGCTTCACTTCTTACGAAAATGTACGAAAATGGCTCGATGACTGGTTTGCTTCAAAAGAGCAATAGTTTTTTGTTTTTTTTGGCGTGGCATCCACAAATTATTAGACAGATGGAAAAGATGTATAGCCCACGATGGGCAGTACTTCGAATAAAATAATTTTTATCATTTTCATACAATGAACGTGTATTTTCTATACAAAAAATCCGGTTTCATATTTACATACCTGGTACATGTTAAGTCGCATATACATTGCTGACAACACCTAGAATGGATGGGTCGATTTATTTGAAATTTTGCACACAATGTACCATTGGTGGCATACAATAAATGATTCAAATTACAAGATAATACATTCGACATGTTTAAGCGTAAATATATACAGGGTGTTTCATAATTGGTGTCCCGTCTTTAGGTCCAAATAATGGCTCAAGGGGAACAGGTGGGGGGGGAAATGAATATTGAGTATTTGGTTTTGATGTCCACTAATTCCGAATAAAAACATTTCTCGTCCCTGGGGATGAAGGGGTAAATTTTGAAAATTTTAATTAAGTAGGGGTAGGGGTTAGACCCCATGTGTTATTTAGAAAGTTGTAGAGCATCATGTAAAATGTGGCAAAAAACCCGGTGAAAAAATCTCATGCCCTGACCCCTTTATCGAGTGGATAAAGTGAAAGGTATGGCTAGCCGATGTGGGCAAAAACCATACTTATTAGAAATCAGTAGGGCCTACATTTGGAAAATTAATGAGAATGAATGAGTCGTTACCCTGAAAACCTAATAAACTCGACCGGGCTTTTCCCCCCAGGAAAAACATTATAAAATTTGAAAACTGTACATGGGAAATGGAACTGCATTCTATGATTTTTCAATTGAAAAATGGAAGGAAAAATTCTGCGACCCGGATTCGAACCAGGAACCTCGACTATCATGGCCGATGCCTCTACCAATTGGGCTATCATTATTATTATTATTATTTACTTGTGAGTTCATCAACTTTCTGATGGTTTGAGTGGAGAAATTCTCGATCTGCGGGCCAGGTTCCCGTCTCCCATTGGGCTTTCAACCGTGACAACTTGGTTGTCTTTAAGACACCTTGAGACAGCTTGGCTATCCGTGGTGTCTGCGATAGCCCAATTGGTAGAGGCATCGGCCATGATAGTCGAGGTTCCTGGTTCGAATCCGGGTCGCAGAATTTTTCCTTCCATTTTTCAATTGAAAAGTCATTACCTATGTTTGGAGACGCTTCTCCAGTTAATAATTATTATTATTTGCATTCTATGAGTTTTTCTGTTTTTGTCTACATTAGCTAGCCATACCTTTCACTTTACGCACTCGATAAAGGGCAGGGGATGAGATTTTTTCACCGGGTTTTTTGCTAAACCCACATTTTACATTATGCTCTACAACTTTCTAAATAACACATGGGGTCTAACCCCTACCCCTACAAAATTAAAATTTTCAAAATTTACCCCCTCACCCCCAGGGACGCGAAATGTTTTTATTCTGAATTAAAAGCGGACATTAAAACCAAATAATCAATATCCATTTTCCCCCAATCTGTTCCCCTTGAGTCGTTATTTGGACCTAAAGACGGGACGCCAATTATGAAACACCCTGTATATTTGTAGATAATTTGATGTTAACACCTGCAGATAATTTGACATATGAAACTTTGAAGCTGTTTGTCAGTACAATAAAATAGCATACATGTCAAATCACATATACAAATATCAACTTATATCCGCATTATTATGTAATTTCATCTATTGCAAAAAATCCGCATTATTAACCGGCATACATATAAATTGCTATGAGTAACTCTATTTACCTAGGTATAAAAGAACATCAACAATTAATGACTTTATTTTATTATAAGAATTTTTCCACTCTGTTCCGTTTCACGGTTAGCAAAAATGAATGAAGTCCATTTGTACGTACTCTGACGACCAGATGACAATAGTTAGAAAAATCTTTTCAAGGAGAAACGAACGTTGTTATAATATTAAATTTTAAAAAATCCTTGAAGGTCTCTTTATACTGTATTTCCGGAGAAGGATTTACTATGGTTAATTAAACCTATTACCAGATCTACTCAAGAAAGAAGTCGAAACAAACTACTTGCATCCAAAAACTCTGTGCCTCCTTACTGTTCTGTTTAAACTGCCTTAAAAAAATATGCTCTTAATCTTTGCTTTAACCTTATTTTTATTTACTTATATTAAATTAATTTTAAAAATGAATGCATACATTATGTAATTTTTAATCGCTCTCTTTAATTGATGTTATATCACTTCCTGGGTTTGGCTTGCTTAATTGTTTACAAGCTGATTATGAAAATTTGCCTCGTTAAGATCATTGTTGAGCTTGAAATTTAAACAATCGTTTTGTACTTTCTTTTTAATCATTCTATATTCAAAGTGTTTATTTCTTTTTACCTGGAAAGAGCTATTCCCATTTGTCAATGGTATTCTCCCATTGTTGAAATTAACATTATTGTGTATGGCAGAATTGCTTTTTTTGCGATTTGCCGGAAGTCGGACGCAAAAGGCTCGACTTTTCTTAACTTTTCTTACTTGAGTGCGCATGTAATGGCACTATAGTGTTTTTGCAGAAATTTGCGGAACACCTCCGAAATTGGGATCGAAGTTAATTCATTTAACTGAAGTACTATTGGCTTTTGCTTAATTAGTTACAATGGGCGAGGTCAAAAATGCTAACACCGGGTTGAGTTAGTGAAAAAATCATTGTTGCTACGATGGTCAACTATACGTTAACAATCGAGCAATAATCATTGCTTCACGAACCCAACTCGGTGTTTGCATTTTTGACCTCGCCCAATGTCTCATTATGCTGTAAACTTGTGGGAGAATAATAATGGCAAATGGGAATAGCTCCTTGAGAGAAAACAAAATTATTTGCTGGTCTTTCAACACGATATGGCGAATTCAACAGAACAATATGTAACAATGAAAACCAATAATAAATTTTGTTTCTCCCCGCCTTCTTGCTTTTATTTTTCTCAAATCGGAATATTTACAAGACTCTTCGAGGCCACCGAGATAACATGCCTGGAAGCGGGAAAAGTCATCTGACCATCTGAGTTCTTCTTCTTTTTCTAATCGCAGCTCACATCTTACCACATGGGACCACAAACCAGAGATCGTTAAGGACCTTTTACAATCGTCACTGCTACAAACTAACTAAAGACAATTAATGAACGACATCAGCACTATCAAGACAAGGAGACACTGTACATCCTGAGTCATTATTTTTCCACAAAAATAAAAGTAAAGACATCGTGCTTGCACTGAGTTACTCATTGACTTTTAACGGGTCATTGAGTATTCTGAAGAAAGATCATTAATGAAGATATCACCAATTTTTTTCCTTCTTTGAAAGAGGCGTAAATAGGAGAATGTTCTCAATAGATATACACTGAGTTAGCAAAACTCATGGGATAGTTACTTAATATCTGGTCGGGCCACCTCTGGCCCTGTGGAGTGCAGCAATACGGCGTGGTAGTGAGTCTGCAAGTCCCTGGTACACTTCTGGAGGCAGTTGACACCAGATAGTTTGCAGAGCCGAAGATAGTTGCTGCCCGTTCGTGAGCGGATGATCCAGTGCCCGGAGCCTGACTTCAACAGCATCCCAGATATGCTCGATGGGATTCATATCAGGGCTCCGGGCTGGCCAGCTCAGTCGTTGGACCTCTCCTGCATGCTCCTCGAACCATTCGCGGACGACATTGGAGCGATGTGGTGGAGCATTGTCATCTTGAAAGACTGCTACGTCGTCAGAGTGTTGAAATGTCAAAAACGGGTGCAGATGGTCTCCGATGAGTTGACGATACCGTGGACCATTCAACGTTTGGTCCAGGATAACCAGAGGGCCCATTCCAAACCAGGAAAATGCACCCCAGACCATCACTGACGCCCCACCACCCTGCATCACCACCTGTTGGTATGCGGGATCCATCGTTTCGTGAGATCTGCGCCACACACGGTGCCTCCCATCGGCGTGGTACAGTTGATATCGTGACTCATCTGACCATATGACGTTACGCCACTGTTGCAGAGTCCAGCCAAGATGGTTGGTGGCAAATGCACGCCGGAGTGTCCGATGACGCTGGGTAAGCATTGGCACCCGTGTAGGGCGACGGCTGCCAAACCCGAGGGCATGCTGATTCCGACGGATTGTCCACCGAGAGACGTTTCTAGTGCGGCCAGTATTGAACTGGTCTGTGATTTGCTGCACTGTTGCGTTCCTGTCTCTCTGAATCATTCATCCCAGGTGTCGCCGGTCACGATCATTCAAGGCAGCTGGACGCCCGGTATGATGCCTGTTGTGGACTGTGATGCCTTCATCCAGCCATTCCCGATACACCCTGGAGACAGTTGAGCGGGGAAAGCCAAATTCCTGTACCACTGCCGAAATGGAACATCTCATGCGTCGGGCACCTACTATCATACCCCGTTCAAAAGACGTCAACTCGCGACGACGTGCCATTTCTGATTAATCACTTATCCAAGCTCTTCCCACAACGTCTAATGGTCCATTCCCAGAATCCGTTACCCCTGTGAATTCATGAGCCATGCCCATCAATCAATGTGCTTGCTATCCCATGAGTTTTGCTAACTCAGTGTATAATGGATACTACCTTTAAACAACAATTACCCTAGTATACAATAGCCAACAATCATAACCAACAGTTACAACCAACTTAGCTTCATCATCTTTATATCAATTGTTAAATTCTTATTTCAACTGTTTTCACCATTCAAAAATGTTTTATCCTACTGATGATGAGAAATATTCTCGAAAACGTTTTATATAAATTTTATCCCAAATATTTGGATCACCCTCTTCAAAATTTCATCTGTATTTCAAAACCAACACTTCCTTCAAGAAGGAGGTGAAGGCTGTGAAGAAGAAGAAGAAGAAGAAGAAGAAACCAACACTTCCTTCAAGATTATCGCTTTCTACTATCTTCACAAGACTTCATCTACATCCTCAATAGACTAAGTTTATTTCTACAATCAACAACATCTTCAATAGACTACATCGTTTAAGTTTTCTTCCATCTCACAAGTTTCTTCCATCGTTTTTCAAGATTGGTGACTTCATTTTTGTTTTTATTAAATTTTAATTTTACGATTTTCCCCATTAAAAGGAGACTACCCACATTTAAATTTAAAATTAATCATTTAAACTCCTTAGATCAATAATATTCAAACACATGTCTATAATATCAAAATAATAATTTTATGAGTATATATTGATTCGCTCCAGTTATAAAAATGCATTCTACGATGGGACTAATAATTACACAAATGCTGCCAATTTTCGCTATTTCTGCTTTCCCTGACGTATACAATCGTTAAATGATCATCAAACCAAACAATGCAAGTATTATGTCCTCAATCACATATTATGTAAGTTCCTATCAGTCCCTCCTTAAATGATAGATATACATATTTTGATAAGATAACTTATAATTCAAACAGTATCGTAACTTTCAAGATCCTCTCTCGACTCCCTCTTTTATTTTATAATAAAAAAAAAAGGTTAATCTTCGGTATCTGCACAATCGCGCGATACTGAATCCGCAAATTGAATTGTCGCGATTCCTGTAACCGGCCGGGGGGAAACCAACTGCCCCCTGTAACCAAATAGGTTGGGGTATATATCAGTTCATTAGAGGGGGGTCTGGGGGGCACAGCCCCCCATTCTTTAAAAAATAAATTCACTTACCTTGGTCGCATGATCGTTTGCGATTGTGCAGATACCGAAAATTTACCAAAAAAAATAATAAAATTTTTCCTATGTAATTTTTGTTTTTGCAATTTATCGAAAGACCAATCTACTTATTCGAAAATATATACCGCATATTGCATATCGAAAATATTTCATCAGTCGATTCTCGTAGTCACGTTTTCTTAAAGATAAGTAAAAGGCAGAATAATTATCGTCCCCAAGGCAACCTAACAAGGGCAAAAAATAAAAAAAAAATCTACATTTCCTTCCTTCCTCCCACCTTTAAATCTGATGGGCAAAGAGATTTTTAAAGAGGGAAATTCACGCTTCCTGGTCTAAAATTATATTTTGAATTTCAGGAGGTCGCGGTACCTTGACTACGTGTTTATTGTAGGGGAATGAGAGAAATAAAAAAGCAACTGGTATTCTTGATAAAAACGTGTTTTCATTCTCTTTGACGAAAAAATGCAATAAATTAAGGGAATTATTTTAAAAAAATATTTCTCATTTTATGTGCATATATTTTGGGGATAGAGGCCATTTAAACTTGAGAAATTCATTAAAAACTCTCTACATTTTAATTCATGTAAGTTTAGCCTTAAAAATTAACATTTTTATTAAATGCGCATCAATATTAAATCTTATCTAGGATTTTCAAGTAATCGATTCCGAAGAATTTGCGAGACTAGAGTTTAACTAACTCTCTGACACTCTAACTCCTCCGAGGCTATGAAAGATTTTCAAAATCTGTTTGCGTCAGTCGATGAAAATGGTTCATGGCACGAACAAATGGTACCTCTATTTTCCCGCCAAGCAATTTTCAATGGGAAGAAGATATATTAAGTAATATATCAAACAAATCGTATTGACGAGATAGAAGCGGTTATTCATTACTATTTTCGTCAGTCGATGATATGGTACAACGCACAAACCAATCACAAATATTATCTAAATCGGTTCAATAGCACGTGCACAAATGGTACCTTCAGGACCCCACGTAGCAATTTTCAATAGAGAGAGCTATATTAAGTAATATATCAAACAAATCGTAATGACGAGATAGAAGCAGATATAAATTACTATTTTCGCCAATTAATAAATATGGTTCCGGGAATGAACCATTTAGGAAATGGTTGAAATCGAAACAATGGCACGTGCTCTAATGGTAGCCTTATGACACCCTCAAATGTTTACAATGATAAGATATGGCATGTAATATATCAAACGGCTTGGAATGATGTGCCATGAATGAATATAACGTAAAATTATTGATAATCCAAATTCGTTCAAAGGTACGTGGTTAATGGATCATTATGGTCCATTACAAACTTACAATATTAACATAAGGCAGTTTAAAATATGGTTCCGCGAATGGTTTAATTTAACCTTTCGGTACTTGGTTATGTCATTCCTTAATGGTTTATTATTAATCTGTTGTGTGTTAATTTGTTGTGAAAAAATTTGTAATTGCTAGCTTTTTGTAATTAGATTTGTATGTAAATTGTGATTTTTGTTATTTCTCAATAATACTAGTCAGTTTTGATGTTAATAGACAGACAGTCAGTCAGACAAAACAGTGAGTATCACATAAAAATTCCTCCGTACAATTTCAAAATATTATGACTATCCGAACTCGGAAAAATTTGAACGACGTGAAAGAGAAAAATAGGTCTGTAGTAAATAATATAAACAAGAAAAAAGCTATGAGAAGGACGAAATGACTCTTGAAGAGCCAGTGGATGTTAGGCTGTGGCCGCCCACGCCTCTTTCACCTGCTTTCCACATCAGGAGCACTTCCGGTATTCGAAATTTTTACTTCACTTTCGCTTAAAAAAGCTACCAGATAATTAGCTCTAGCGATGAATCTGATGACAAAGCAACGACTTCCGGCTCTTGTTCCCTGTCCTTTATACACCAAGCAATTTTAAGAAGAAAATAAAATTATAAACAAAAGAACGAGAAAATGTTTCTTTTCTTAGTTTTGTCTTTTCTTGATTGTCGAGCCCAACAGAAAATTTATAGAAAGAAATTCCCTGAGAGTCACGCTCAACAGTTTAGCTTTAAAGGCAAGTAAAATCAATGACTCCTCCCCCCTCCCACTCTTCCAGCATAAAAAACGATTAAAGATAATATTTATCGAACTTTAGGCAACTCAACCGTGTCTTAAAGCAGAACTCGTGCTATCAAACGTGATAAGAGGGAATAACAAAATTTTAATTAAATGTAATACAGAAAAAAAAAATAACGCAATGATTATTAAACTTTATTGAACAACCCCCACCCCCTCTAAAAAACAGATTCCTGCAATTACTGAGCTAGTAGGAGCTTAAAAATCCTCAAAAGCGGGTTGTCCGGTACAAAAACTCCTTGCTTCTCTTTCCGAGAGCTGCTCCCAAAGATAATAGCCAAAGATAAAGAGATGCAGCTCCGTGAGCGGTCTTCCCAGCTTCCTGACTATTTGATAATTTAAATGAGTTTATTTTTACTATCATTTATGCAACAAAATTTAAAGGAAGACAACAGACGGCTTTCGAGTCAGCGAAGTTCGTAGTAGTGAATAAGCGTTTTTATTTTTTTATTTTTAGTTTTTTTTTATTGTTGCGTTGCCCTTCGGCTGCTGTGGCTTCATTTCGAATGACTCACTCACTCATTCTTATTTTTTTTTTTAAACTCGAAAATGCTTTCAACACTACAACAAGTGGATAATAGTCATCCCCCTGTATTTTCTTTATCTCATTGAGTTAAATAATGGAATGAGCATCAAACAAAAAAAAAAAGCCTAAACCGGCAAGGAAAATACACAAATACGAAGCCAATTCTCCGGGAAGTCAAACAAAAAAATTGAACGAAACGACTTGAACTGCGTTTACTTAACATTTACCTTATATTTACACTCTTGTAAAACTGAAAAATTGGGATGTGGGGTTAAAACTACATCTTCAAGGTGAGAAACCTTGAAAGAGTCCATTCCTCTTATGCGCCCTCGCCTCCTCATAGCCTTGCCCCTGGTCTAGGTGAGACGATGGCGGCACAGACTATAAAAAAAAATGGTTTCACGCTTTTCCAATAGTTTCAAGCTAGGAAAGGGTCCATTCACAAAGCTTTCGAAAAAAAATATGTTTGAAATATTTTGGAAGAGATGGCGAAGCAACATTTTTTCATTGAAAGAAAAAAAACAACAAGGAATAAATTTTTTTAACTCGATTAAATTCTCTAGTCACGTTTAAGTTACGCGCGTAAGTGAAAAATTAAGCCGGTAACCATGAGAAACGCGAAAGCTTTATTGAGTAGAGCTACTAAGAGCGGAAAGTCAAAATCAATTAATTGGTAATTTTGAATGACTAATAAGAAATTAAATGGAAATACATCAAGATTATTTATTGACTTTTGGTTCGCTGGTTTGAATCTACAGTCATCCAAAATATTTTTAGGAAAAAATTATTATAGCTTTAAAGCCCCTCCCCCTAGCATGACTCATCGACTGTTTCCTATTTATGTCAGCCAATCAGATTCGGTCGGTCTCCATACCATATATAACACTTACTGTATTATTTAGTACTTAATTTGTATCGTTCACCTTATGTAAGGGCTGCTAGCCCTCCTTTCCCTTGTACCCTGAAGAAGGCGAAACTAGTCGGATGATTTTCGACAAAATGTTGTACTGCAAGGCCTGTCTTTATTTCATTTATAAGTACAGTACAGAGAACAACAACCTCATAGATTTAACCAATTTTCATAAAAAAATACGTCAAGGTTCAGTTTAAGAAAGAGTGTATTAATTTCACTTGCTTAACATTTACTTAAATTCGTATTTTACTTTGCCAACGCGTTTCGGGTTATTTTCAAGGAATTTGTAATTTAATTTCCCCAAACAACGACAACAACAATAATAATAATAATATTAATAATAACAACAGATCTTCACCTGTTTGCATCTGATCCTTGTAAAACAGATCTCCAACACTTTGCAAACACCACAGAAATTGCCACATTTCCTTACACAAGGAATAACATACATGGTACCAAAGTCACATAAAACTACAGATCCCACACAATAAAGACCTATCACATGCCTGCCTACACTTTACAAAATAATAACTGCCTGTATCGCAAACAAAATTTATTACATACATAGCAGTGGCGTAATTAGGGGGGTTTCCTGGTTGCCCAGAAACCCCCTCCCCCTTTGTTAAAAGAGGGGCGCCAAAATATAAAAAAGGTTTAAAGAAAAATAACTTGCTAAGCGTGCGTATAAAAACAGGTAGTGTGCACATTTCAATATAGAATTATTATTTTAGTATAGCAACGTGTCCACGTGCACAACATCTGTTTATTGTTGAACGGTTCCCTGTGCACGTGGCCAGACTGGAAGACGAAAAAAAAAAAAAAGGTAACGGATGCTATATGATCCAAACTGTGCATTATTGGAGTCCTAACAGCAAAATGAAAAGGTCGTTAATTGAGCCCTTTGATGTTCTTGTTCTTCCCTTCTTGAAACAAGGATGCATTCTCCTCTGAAAGAACAGACAAAAAACTGAAAGGATTGAAATTCTGCAGGGGTGAAAGAATACCTTAAAAATGTGCAGATGGACCAGACAAGACTTGGAGCATTTGAGTCCCTTGCATTTGAGTCCCTTGGGCTTGGCCCTCTTTTGGGTCCGCCTCTGGGATTGGCTTCCGGACTTGATCCGAGTTTGGCTTCCCCCAAACAATAATAATAGTAATAATATGAATATATTATACCAAGAGAGACTCAATTTCATAAATTGGGAAATCAAAGAAACATTCTTGAAAACTATATTCTCGTGTATATAGAAATTGTGAATTCGGTCATTATTAGGGGCTTTAGCAAGAACTAGACTGCTTACCCGTCACATGACGGCTTATATTTACTAATTGTGTGGAGGCCTTCTCTCTCGGTGGTTACAACTCTACGGAATTGGAACTAAAAAATCAACACTTGAAACATTAAAGTTTATTTAATTCACAACAATGACTGAGTATTGTCTTACCACAACAATCCCTGGTAAATTTCCAGTTTTACCGATTTCGGCGTAAATGGGTTAACAAAATAAAATTTCCCAATTATCATGTTATGAAGCGGTCTTTGAAGCGAGAGGATAGGCTACCCAGCAGTACTGCCCTGTATATTTTTGCAATACCCTGTATATTAGATGCAGGGTGGCCGCCGTTTGCACGATAATTTGAAATGTGACTTGAAATTAACTTTTTCAAATTCTGTTTTCAGAAATCTGACCATCAAGGTCTTTCTTAGCCAACGCCTCCTAAAGATAAAGCCTGAGCGCGAAAACGTCATATATTGTTACATCATCATCCGAAGATACGTTTAATCGCATTTCTACCAATGGGTACGTTGTATTGGGTAGCGATTTTTCGTCTGTGACGCAAATTTGACGTCAGAGTTAAACAACGTTTTCAAGCCAAAATACAGTCTCTGAAGTCAAATTTGCGTCACAGTAGAGCAATCGCTACCTAATACAACGTACCCTATAATAAGCCCTGAAATGCGATTAAACGTATCTTCGGATGATGATGTAACAATATCTGACGTTTTCGCGCTCAGGCCTTAGCTTTAGGAGGCGTTGCCTTAGCTTGAATGTATCAACTTTTCAGGCTTTTTCGTGGACTCCTTCAAGTCGATTGCACATGCTAAAACATTGACCGTAAAGAATACCAAGATAATGGCATGTCATATAACAATCGATTCGTCAAGAATGAGTAGATTGTTTCTTTCTGTTTGTCTTTTAAGCATTGTTGACATGAGCACGCACACGTAACAATCGCTTTGTCGCATCTAAAACTCCTTTTTGGAAGTTTTGCAAGATTTATTTTCGTCCTAAAGAAGCATGAGTAATTGGGCCTCTCTTCTAATTCCGAGCTCATATAAAACCTTATTTTTTTATAACTTTGTAATTGTTTTACTGCAAATCTGTATCATCGAAATTATAATCTCTTCAAAATGACTTGAGTCAAAATGCGCCTGGAAAGTAAAATATAATTTATCGTGCATCATCTCATACAGCATTAACTTTTTGCTTCAATTATTTCAATTTATGAAGTAACGCTCAATAAATCATTTAAATTACCATGACAGTCGAGGTTCCTGGTTCGAATCCAGGTCACAGAATTTTTCCATCCATTTTCTAATTACTATCATTTACCTGGTGCTTGAGTTAGCTCCAGTTTTTTTCTTTATTTATTACCTCGACACGTAAAAAATTTCTCTCCAAAAACAAACTAAATATAAAAGATTTTTTTTTTTTTTTTTTTAATTACACCCCTACGAAAACGTTGTACAAAATCTAAAATATAAAATATACTTAAATTTTTACAAAATAACCAATTTAATCCAAATTATTATCAAAAACTAGGCTTCCTTAATAATTTTCTTAATTTATAAAAATTCCATTAAAAGTTCAAAGGATTTCGTTTAACAATTTACACTATAACATCTATTTACAATTTACACTATATTGAAATCTTTCAAAAATATTTAAAAAATATTAAAATCTAAAAATAATTTATATTTTGCCAAAAACCACATTTCCGCCATGTCTCCTCTTGAAAGGGGCCCGCCATATGCTGTCAAAATTCCACGTTCTTCTACAGCAGTAAAGATGAGTGAGCATTAAAATTCTCAAAACAGTTGATAACTAAAATTGAAATAATCCAAAAGCCAAGCAAAACGTTCAAAACATTCTTAACAAAAGCCAAATTCTAAAAAAAAAAAATTATATTTACTGGTTGTTTTTTGAGGGAAAATGTTGTTTGTTTTTTTTATTTTCGATTTATTTTCAATTTTTTAATGTTGAGATAATTAATTTACTTCAGTCCAAGTATTTTCAGCCCAGTATGAACAAGTATGTCATTTATTTGATTCTTACGAAGCAATTACATAAGAGAAGCGCATTGATTTCCTGAGAGGTAGTTGATATTAGGACGGGAGTTTCTCCGAGTTACCTTGACCTGTCAATTTGGGGTGTAAAAGTAACCTCTAATCACCCCCCATTCTTGAATTGATGAACTAAAGTGATCATCAGGATTCATATTATGAATTCACGGAATGCAAATTGGGTGATCATTATTTTAAGTTCCTTCGTTAGCAAAGTTGTTAAATTTTGACATCGTAGCTTAAGAGGAAAAAGAAAGAGGGCAGAAAAATAACCAAAAAGAGGGTATAAATCTTCTTGACCTTCAGAAAGCGGACCCTCACCCGTATCCCCACCCTTTGTCCCTTCTGACCCTAGAGACAGCCATCACTTACACTCTGATGCCAAGGCATGCATCAAAATCACCCGTTTAAAAGAATTCTTTCGTTTAATTTTTAAAATGAGTGTGTGAATTTCGTAAAAGCTTCAACTCCGAATAAAAACATTCTCCAAATATCTTTTACCTATCCTATTCAGTATATAAGAGAAGACGTTTGATTCTATTCTAAGCAGTATATAAGGATTGCAGGAATCTTGCTTAGAGATGACGCATCGGATAGGGTTACTCAGAACAGTAACCCTGGACAACGTTAAATGAGGACAAACGCATCAACAGATGTCCTTTCGAATTTGAAATTAAAAAACCATTTGGATATTTTTCCCCTCCTCTCAACAGGGAGGAGAGGTTTCATATCTATTGATATTTCCAGGGAAAGGATGTTGCATTGGGGGGTGCTCTTTCACAGGAATGACTCGACAAAAACGCGTTAGGATTCTTTCCTCTTTAAAAAAACAATACCTACAAAAAAGATTGGCTAAGAAAAATTTAGCAGTATTTATAACTGAAAACGAAAAGAAAAAAATATCATGACTCGTCATTCGATAATCTTGGGAGCTCGAGTAGTCAACTGATTCAAAACGATTAGAGATCTTCAAGGTTTTTCATTCATTGATAAATTTGTTGTGTTTTTTTTTTGTTTTTTTTTTTGATTTTCTGCTGATAATTAGTTAGAAAGTTATTTCATATCTTTCACAGTTTTCAAAACACATTCAAGTGTTGATAAATTGCCGTTAAGTGTGAGCAATGAATAAAAGGGTATGTAAACCAAGGAAGGGGCTATTATCAGAGAAAATATTTACCGTTCCATTCAATTCATAATTCACTGAGATAAACGAAACAGAAAACATTTTTTTTTCCTTTGTTTAATTTCGTGTCAAATTAATTAGTCTTCTTCTAAAATATATTAGCTATCAAATGCTTTTTAATAAAAATATTATCAGGGGTCTTTAAAGAAATAGTCTCGTGCATAAAAAAATCAAGGAATTTTAAAAGGAAGGTTGCAAAATTAAATTTTAAGAAAAACTCGAAGGAAATGACTCTATTAAATATCTAAAATCTCTTTCGAGAAATTAAAACGCACGACAACAGGAAAGGATAAAAATAAAGAAAAATATTGGCGGGAATTTGCATAGTGAGCTTTATTTAATAAGTTATTAAAGTAAATGAACTATCTTTAAGTCATCCTCAAAAAATCTATAATATATAACCGAGATTGAGAGTGAAAGATAAACTAACGCTTATAATATTTCACTTCATAACTAAACGTATATTTAAAAACGTGCATTTAAAGATATTCGCGCAAAAAAAACTCAAACGGGTCGTCGTATCCGATGATAAGTAGTTGTCATTGCCGAAATCTATTATTACTGCAATTAAGACATCTTAGGGGAAAAATGCAATTAACGAGCGAAAAATTGCATATTGAAGGTAAAAAGCTGACTAATACTTGCTCGACACACTTTGTAACAATGAAAAGTTACAAGTCCATGAGAAAAGTTACAAGTCACCTCCATGTTTGCAAAATCTGCCACGTTCGGCCAATAGGAAACGGTCACGACGTCACGTTGGTCCGAGGCAGATATAAAAAGCACAGTCTGAGCTCTCTAAGCACACGTTCTCACTTCACGACCCTGACTCGTACTGCTACCTCGGTTCCTAGATACAAACGAAGATGCCGATCGATTTCTACTACATGGCCGGCAGTCCTCCGTGCCGAAGCGTGCTTTTGCTGAGCAAGGCGCTCGGCGTCGACCTCAACCTGAAGCCAATTGACTTGATGCAGGGCGAACATCTCAAGCCCGAATATCTTGCGGTAAAACTTTTTTTTTTTTACAAATTATGATTGTTAATGTTGATGGCAACTCTACGCAATATTGATCAACCTCTGCAGTTATCAGGATTAAAATAGCTAATGTTAAAGCGAAAATTTTTTTGCTTAAGAGTTTTTGAGTCGCTACTTTGAATCGCAAATTATTGGAGCATTTTATAGTCAAATCTTAACATTTTAATTGAACTCTGAAATGAATAGTTTAACTTCTCAATTCAATGTCAAAGAAATAGTTTGCGTCTTAGTTTTTAAAGACTTTTAGAAACAATATAAAATAAGATTTCTTTGTGAATTTTTTTATACTCTCTTTGTAAAGTTATAAAGATTTCAATAGATATGATTTCTTCTTTTCAGATTAATCCCCAACATACGATCCCGACTATAGTAGACGATGGTTTCACTTTATGGGAAAGGTATGAATTATTTAAGTTTTATTATGTCATTGATTACTTGCCACACAAGAGCATAGAAACTGTTATTTGTTTATGGAATCATAAAATTTTAAAATTGTACATAGCAATAAATATTTATGATAAAATTATATTTATTTGTATGGAAATTATAAATTTTTAATAATATGCTAAATAATAGTAGGCTAACCTTAGTCTTTGATGCATGCTTTTGAATGCAGATTTGTTGATTTTAAAAAAAAAATTGGAATAAATTCAATATTGAAATCTAATAAGTAAATTAAGCATATTTGCCTTCTAATAAGCGCACTTCAGTTTTCTCAAACTAAACATTCAAGTGAATATGCTTTAAATTTGCTTACTTTTTAAAATTTCATATTTGATAATCTTCCCCCCCCCCCCTGCATTTCTGAAATTTTAAATTTTTTTTTATTTATGGTTGTCGCATAGGATTTATGGTTGACTCTTAGAATAGTTAGAATTAAAAGTTTGGTTACAATGAATAACTTTATTTTTTTTTAAAAAATAAAGTCTCTATTCATTTCCGTTTTTTTTCTTTCCCTCTTCCTAATTAGTTTCCTCTTAAAATCTCATACCTGTAAAATTAATGGTACAGTCCTTTTTATTAAAGAAAAAAAAAATTGCTAATCACATGCAAGGCCAACTTTGTGAAGCGTCCTTCATTTTCTGTGCATTATTTCCTTATCCTAACAATCCCATCGCTTCCCTTTCACTATTTCTAGACTGGAGTGGAGATTTCGATTTTAAATGAAATTTGAGATTAATTGAAACCATTTCCATTTCAGTCGTGCTGTCTTAGCCTACTTGGCTAATAAATACGGGAAGGATGACTCCTTATATCCAACGGATGCTCAAAAACGAGCAGTGGTGGACCAACTGCTTTACTTCGATATGGGTACAATGTATAAAGCATTTGGGGAATACGTGGTAAGTATTTAGTTTTTGAAACTTTTAATTTTATGCGAAGGGAGGTTGAATTTTTAATGGAGACTCATTGAGGGTTTTCTTTTCATTCCAGTATCCCCAACTTTTGCACAGTCAACCAGCCGATCCTGAGAAGGAGAAAGCCGTGAAAGTCGCTCTCGGCCACTTCGAAACTTTCCTAAAGAAAAACAAATACGTCGCCGGAGATACTATGACAATTGCAGATTTCGCATTACTTAGTACGATATCAACGACCGAGGTAAGGGAAATTCAACCCATTCTAAATTTTATAGCGAATTTCGTGAGAACTATGCAATAACTTAATTTCTAATTACTACCGAGTAAATTTGATTTAAGCAGCTCTTATTTGTCAAATTAAATGTATCTGATTGGCTTCTTAAAAAAATTTAAACTTGATTCCTTTTTTTTTGTCCTTTTTAGGCTTGTAATATCGACATTTCTGAATTCGGCCGCATCAAAGAGTGGCTGGAACAGCTGAAGAAGCTGCCGTACTACGCCGAAGCCAACGGAGATGGTGCCGAAATGTTCAGACAATGGTACCTTGGCGCAACTTCCAAATAAAAATGTATCTATATATCTAGTATAATAGCATAATATATTAATCACTTATGGATTGTAAATATTGAAATAATAAACTCTTTCGAATCGATTTACTTTATTTCCTTCCAAGACGATTTTTTTTTTAACTCCCTCTTCACCTTCCTCCCCCGTAAAGATGAATGATCTTTAAAGTTCAACTTAAGGCAATCGACTCGAATTATAAAAAAATCTAATTGAACTTCATCTTAAAGAGCCTTCTGCAATTTTGAATGGTATTTGAATATATATCACTGATGTTATAAATAAGCAACTATTCAAAAGTACTTATTAAACGTGGAAACAGGTGTGATAGTAATTTACTTATTTATTTTTTATATACAATTTGACAAATTTCTTTTATAAGATAGAAATCTAAATTTTTAAGTTAGAGATTGAGATCTATTTAATCAAAAAAATCTTTTTCCAAAAAAATCATCTCAAATTCTACATCGGCCTCGGTGGCTCAGTGGTTGCCCGAGGACGCGGGTTCGGGGCGACGAGGATTTTTTCAGGGGGAAAATCCTGACATTACGCACTTCCTTCGGAAGCGAAGTAAAGCTATTGGTCCCGTGTATCGTTTGTCGGCTGCACGTTAAAGAACACTTGAGAGGCAAAATTTGCAGCCCCTATAACGCAGTCCTGAAATGACCATAGCAGTTGAAAAGGACGTTAATACCAAACAAACCAAACCAACCAACCAAAATTCTACAGTCAAGACATTTAACTGTGATACAAACTGTACTTTCAAAAAAAATCTTTAATTATTTAATTTAATCTAATAATTTAATTATTTATATGTACAAATGTCGAAGAAAAATCAAGTGAATCAATGACTAAAAATCAAAATTCTCGCAACGTCCTGGAGAGTTCATAGGATGGCGTTTAAAGTTAAGGGAGCACCATCGATGTATACAAGGTGTTTTTGAATTGAGTACAGATTTTTGGGAGATGATAGAAGAGGTTTTGAAGTATTTTTTGTCATATGAACATGGGGTCCCCGCAGCTCCGTTTATACTTAAAATACTGCATTGAACAATCAAATGACACCGGGACGCAGTGTGCGTTTGTAGGCCTAGATTATTTCATTTTTAACAATTAACACAAGCAATCTACTGTAACAACTTTTAAAGTAATTGTTTGCAAAGAAATTTCAAGGTGCACGTGCTTGTTTGTTGAAAAGTCTTAGGACAAACTTCGTCAAGGAGATTCCATGGTATCCATGATATGTAAATGAACTAATCGCATTCTGGAAAAGGAGTAGGTAAAGATTTGTTTTAAAAGTTATTACAGTAGATTGCTTGTGTTAATTGTTAAAAAAAAATAATCTAGGCCTACCAACGCACACTGCATCCCGGTGTCATTTGATTGTTCAATGCAGTATTGTAAGTAAACGGAGCTGCGAGGACTCCATGTTCATATGACAAAAAATACTTCTAAGGACCTCTTCTATCATCTCCCAAAAAATCTGTACTCAATTCAAAAACACCCTGTATATGTTAGTATATACAGGGTGTATCAGGTTCGATGGACATAAAGTACCTAGTGTGATCCTTTGCATGATTACAAATTTAAAGTTCCTTATGCAAAATGTTCAAAACTCAAACGTTAATGGTCTAAACATCACGCGAAGTTTGCTGGAAACCCACAGTATCTAGTGGGCTGTGGAAAACCTGTCATTTAATCTCAACAATTGCCGCCGATTTTTAAAAATCGACCCCCCCCCCTTCCCCCATAGAACGGCCTGGCCATGGGCACAGAGTAGAAAGAGTTCTTTCTACTCTGTGCTATGGCCCTGCATTCCTGAAAATAATCACAAGCTTATAACAAAGTAATCTGACGTGCTAGGTAAACATCGAATACATTTCTATGATCAGTAGAGTGTATTCTATAAGGTAGAGACATTGGTATTTCTGTTATAGAAAATAATTTTTTTTTTTTTTTTTTTGCACAGTGTAATTTTTTCAAACTGTTACTTTTCCAAAGAATTTTTAATTTTGTCAGTCAGTTCTTAGATTTAGAGTTTCGTTAAGATCTTCAGTCAAAATTGTGATAAAGGAACTTCTTAGCATAAAAGTGATAACGCATAATGTGAAATAGTTTTCATCCGTTTTCGAAATATGTTTACATACAATTGTTTCTAATCATACAATTCCTCGACCCATTATAAATACAATAAGATTGCAACATTGATTCCGTAAATTAGAAACTATTTCATTCTTTTTAAATCTCATCTTAATCTTACCCTATAATCTCTTAAAGAATAATCTAATAAATAATAGTTTCTATTTATAAACAGGCAGAAAACGGTAATTTAACTAACAAAAGAAAAGACTGTTATATAATACCAAATTTCATTCTATTGTTCTGGTTATTTTATTCTGGCGGAAGTTAAATGCCAGGAAGTCCTTGTAGACATTCCATCAGTTCATAACCTTCAATAATATCCAAATTAAATGATGATTATCGGACCATTTGCGAGATTATGGATATAGGTTCGCTCCATGATATACCATGATATACGTTCGCTCCGAATAATAGTCAAGAATCATACAGATTTAATCAATACGATACTATTATAATCTACAACAATACGGATGACTCGTATAAGAAGTTAAAAATGACTTTTATCTTTAAAAGTTTAAAAATTTTTCATAATAAAAAAACAAACCTTACGTGACTCAATTTGGCAATTTGTATAACCTTGACATCTAATACTTTGAAGAAAGGAACAAATAATTATGAAATAGAAATGCTATGCTATATGGATGCAACTCATGAAGGACGTAAGCGAATATTTTTTGGGTAAATGAGCAAGGGAACGCTGGGAAAAAAAGATCATTTTGACAAAATTGTCCACATAAACTCAGCTTATCAATTATGCATTACAAGTAGTAAATAATAACAGTAAGTCTTTATTCTGCTCAAGTTATGTTTTGTAACGTTTTTAGAAAATCTAATGTGTAGGAAATCATCATTTCCCGTATATGAATAATTAACATCATAAAATAATTTCAACAGATGAAAAGTAAAAATAAACGGTTTTAAGAGGTTAGGCTAGCTTAGGTTATTCAGTTCGTCGCACCTCATAGTCACATTTCGTCTCATTCATTTCGTCTTAAGTTAATTCGGCAGGAAATTCACTGCCTAATAAGTGAACTGCATGATAATCCAGAGGAACGAAGAGGAAGACCAGATTGTGAAGTGGTGGAAGGTTTGATAAGGGAAGACCGAAGGATCAAAGTGAGTGAAATTGTACAATAAACTGGCCTTCCCAAAAGCATAATGAATGAATTTGGGCAAGGTCAGCTATCGTGATGGCATGCTTAAACTTGTGCAACGCTTGAATTCAAACTTTGACTACGTTAAAAAATGAATGATTACGTTACAATGATAACTCATTGTAGCGTCATATCAAACTTTGCCAAATAAACGTGACCCATAACTTCCTTGTGTACCCTTATTATCGGACCGCCCTCGTAACTTATGCAGTTTGTAATCAGATAATGAATTCATTCATGAAATTTAACTGAACGAGCTTAATGATAATAAAATAAATATGACAAAATAGATATGTGAGAAAATTACGTGAAAAGAGTGCACCAGATCCAACGTAGCAAAAAATAAAGTCAATATAAATAGAGAAAAATAGTAAAGAAAATTTTTCTCTATTTATTCAAAAGACCAATATCGGAGGTAATGGGCGTGCAAAATCCTCCTAAGACCATTTTCCTATTATTAGCACAATACAAATATTCCAAAGCGTTTTCTCCAATACCGTATTTTCGCGTCAATAACCCGCGGGGTATACAGTTTTTTTACATCCCGGAGAGGGGCGGGGTGCGAGGATTTAGGTTTTAAGTTGGGTTGTTTTTTTTTTTTTACAATGACGTTGGATTTTGCACTTTCCCGACCGCTCTAGCCGCCATGATAGAATATACTAAGCAAACTTGGTGCCAGAGAATCTGGTAATCTTCTAGTAATCTAAAATGATTATAAAGGCACTCTATAGTAATCCAGAGCTTTACAGGGAAGATTATTGCTTTTAATTAAAAATTGAACTGTGCATTGTATATACTGTATACTTAAAGTACTGTGATGTATATTATACGCTAATTTCGTTTGAAGTTCAACAGGACATAATGCAACTTCGTCAGATCGAAGCAGTTTTGAAGTTGCCATCTTTTTGAGAAGTTACTTTCGTATTAGCTTTTGGCGACGGGAATTCAAATAAAAAGTGAATTAATGTACTGCATAATAAACTGTATATTGCATACACTGTTCTTGTAAATTGTAAATTATTTTTCTTTTACGAGGTATAACCCAAAATTTCCCAAAATTGGTTTATTCTGACCGAATCTAAGAGGTACGAAGTTTTGACGATAGATGGTATTAGGGGTACGTCTCAGCTGTAATTGTGCCAAGCGGTGTCATCCTATGTTCACGTGATTTTGAGTTTGAGCTGTTTTTGTCAATCTGTGTTGGTCATGTTGCGATTCTTGATATTAAAGCTGAAGAAAACTGCGGCTGAGACCCACAGACTGTCGAAGGAGGGTTTTTGTGAGCAACTTTTAGGCTAAACCCAAACATTTGAGTGGTTTAAGCGTTTCAAAGATAGTCAGGAGTCTGTGGAAGTCGACAAGCATTCTGGTCAACCATCAACAAACACAACTCTGGAAATGATCGCGAAAGTGCGTGACGTGATACGAGAGGACCGAAATCGGACCATCCACGATGTTTGTGACTGTCATAAGGACGATTTGAGAAGATTGAAGGAAAACTTGAGGCGTAAAAGGCCAGAGATGTGGAAAAAAAAAAAGACTGGCTGCTCCATCACGACAATGCTTCGGAGCACACATCGCTCACTGCGAGGGACTTCCTCAACAAAAACAACATGACCGCTGTCCCTTGGCACCCTGCGAGTTCTATCGCTTCCGAAAATTGAAATTGTGGTTAAACAGAAGACACAGGTGTAACCTGCTTTCAGTAAATGGTGGAAGCCACATTCAACATGTAACTAATTTTAGTAACGATTAAAGACTTGTTAACCTGGTCTTCGTGTCTAATTTCGTATACGAATATTGCATAGAGCGCCATTCCATGCTGGTGGTGACCTTTTGAACTAATTTTTTTTTGGTGAGTATGAACTTCCCATGCCCTCTTGTATAATATTACCAAGTATTATAGCTTTTGGTCCAGTAGTTTTTTTTTTATGACCATGTCAAAATGGAACTTTAATTATAAAGACCTTGTATATTGCTTCTCTGGCTACAAGGAACTCATGCTGTACGTTTGTACAGACCGTTCAGATCCCTTTAACAGCTAACATCCGTAAAGAAAATGCCATTATTTCAGTATATTCTCGTGAGTTTAGTTCACGGAGAATACAAGGGTGCGGGGCTTATTGATTTTTTTTTTTTTTTTACATAAAAGCGAAATTTTTATGGGTTATTGAGGGGTGCAGGTTTTTCTCGTTCGCAGGTTATTGACGCGAAAATACGGTAATCAAATATTTCCATACAAGTTGCCTCCCCCTCCTGATTACGCCCTGTGCAAGTACGACGCCCTGCGATTGAGTGACAAAATTTTTCCAGAACGAAATGAATGTGACGAATGACTGACTGTGAGTGATAAAGTGGTTCTGGAA
>JAHWFO010022496.1:289422-301914 GCA_023313115.1 Rhysida immarginata
AACTTTGAAGTAAAGTAGCTTTAGACAAACATGTAGTGCAAAATGCTTGGTATATTAAATTTGTTTGCTTGTAATTACTTATTTTAATAATTGAATAAAATATTAAATCAAATCAATTTTTCTTTTGTTTTATTTAAGACAACTTGTATTCATGCCCAGAAATTAAATTTGAAACCCTATGATTTATGGATTTCAGTGGAAAAGACTGGAACTATTCATTCTCTTGTTCAGTGTTAGTATAATACATAATAATTTAAAATACTTGCATTCATAACTGGCTTTCAAATGCTTAACACAGCCTAGCAACCCGCTACGCTAACCTCCATTTGCAAAATCTGCCCTCGCCCCACAACAAACGGCTAAAGTGCGCAGTGAAGCCGTATATCGTGAAAGCTCCTTAAGTTGGTTTGCTAGGTTTATTGGACGATCATGACATTATCTTAATGCAATCCTTAGACAATTCCACAGCACAATTATTTTGGGACTAACTCAAACATCCATGCCTACGGCGTAATTCGAACCATGACACTGCGGATTCGACAACTGGAAACCCTACGCCCTAATGCTCTCGGCCATCGGATCGGCTTATCATCGGTTGGATATTGTTGCAATAAAATTAAACAGTGTTTAACAATGGAAATCGGACATTTAACTGGATACACCCATTTTTTGACAGAGTGTAGATTAAAAATTAACAATGTTTTAATACTAAATTGCAAAGTTGGTGACAATAAACTTTAGTATGCCGATTTAACGGTTTTTCTTTTATTATAAAATTAATTTGTCAAATTCGATTTATGATTTCAATTGTATTTTTGCAGTTTATTTGCCGTAATAACAAATATTGTAAATGACTATACATTAGAAAAATTTTGAATTATAAAAAAAAAGCTTGGGAAAGCTCGTAGCAATTGTTGCTAACTTAATTAACGCAGATAAAAGTTTCAACCATATCTGCGTTGTTTTTACTTTTAAAAACAACAACGCCACTTTCAATTAAAACGATTTATTGTTCATTCTATAAAATGTCATTGTTTATATTAAAGTTTTTGGTTTATAAATACAGTTTATCTATTTAGATTTTAATATTAATACATAGTTGCAAAAGAAGCAGAAATTCTTTTTAAGCTTTTGCTGCAAAGAGATATCTACACATTTGTGCCATGGCCATACTGATTTACTATATGGCATCCAGTGCACCGTGTAGAGCAGTCATCATGCTCGCTAGAGAACTGAAGTTGGATGTGAAACTCATTGAAATGGACATCCTAGCAGCAGAACAAATGAAACCAGAATTTATAGCGGTATTTTCCAGTTTCAATATGTTATGAGTAAAAAAAAAGAAATTCAAGCTTATCATTTAAAAATATTCTATTTTCTCTGTAGATCAATCCTCAACATATTGTACCAACTATTAACGATAATGGCTTTATTCTATGGGAAAGGTATCATGCCCTAGATTTTATTGCAATTAAAATTCGTGATTTAGATATTTTATTTCTCACTGTACTGGTCTTAACAGCAAAGCTATCCTGTGCTACTTCGTAAACAAGTACGCTACGGACGATTCTCTCTATGCTAGCCAGCCAGAGCAACGGGCCATAATCGACCGAATGTTGAATTTCGACTCTGGAACTTTGTATCGGGCTTTCACAGACTTTGTTGTAAGAACCAATTATGAAGTCTCTATCTACAGGGTCGGGACACATTAATATGACCACCTCTCATCGAACATGTTGGAACGTCCCATGGTATGCAGATGATTGTTAACACAGCAATTGTCGCCGTCATGGGCAGAGCAAGTGACCTGTCGGACCTCCAAAAGGGGATGATCATTGGCTATCGAAACTGCCACTTTGTGAACTGGGCTGCCGTTGTGAAGGTGTACCGCGACTGGACGAACCAGACAGTTTCGAGCAACCGAAGAGGTAACTGTGCGGCCCCACGGGCTATCGATCCTATAGGCAAGCGTCGGTTACGTACCACTGTTGAGCAACTGACACAGCAAATGAGCAGTGGGGCCACTAGGCGTGTCATCACCAAGACAGTGCAACGACCCCTCTTGAGGTTGGGGCTCCAGAGCAGGCGTATGGTAACAGCACCCATGGTGACGCCTGTGCATCGCCGAAAACGCCTCCAATTCGAATGGACTATCGCCATTGGACCTCAGCCGAGTGGCAAAGGGTTGCATTCTCTGACGAGTTGCGGTTTCTAGTGATAGAGAATTCGCCGGGAAGCATCTGAGAACAGGCATCCCGACACCATCGTTAGCAGACGCAGGCTGGTGGGGAAGGTGTGACTGTTTGGGGGATGTTTTCGTGGTATGGTCTGAGTCCACTGATACCGCTGGAGGGTACACTGAATGCTGTTCGTTACCTGACGACAGTGTTTTCTCAGGGTGATGGCACCTTTCAACAGGACAATGCTCCTTGCCATACTGTCAAAATTGTCCACGACTGGTTCGAGGAGCATGAGGATGAATTCAAGCTATTCTCATGGCCACCAAACTCCCCGGACCTCAACCCCATTGAACATTTGTGGGACCATCTCGATCGCCATGTCCGCAGGTGGTCATATTAATGTGTCCCGACCCTGTAGTTATGAAATATTGTTCATTTCTTCCTCTGGGAATTTTTTTAAGAATAATTTGTTCGTTATTTTCAGTATCCACAAATTTTAAATAAAACTATTTCCGATCCTGCTAAGCTTCAAAGATTGGACGATGCACTTGAACTTTTCAACACTTTCTTAGGAAAGACAAAATATGCGGCCAGTGAAAACCTAACTATTGCTGATTTTGCTCTCCTGACCACTGTAGCAACAATCGAGGTTTGTGTGTAAAAATATTACGAGGGACGTTCAAATTTGACCTGGACTTTATTTTTTTTGTAGAATCTTCAGGCTGATGTCGAAACCACGTCAGGACAGCCTTTTTCACTTCTTCATTGGAGCCGAACCTCTACCCTCCCAAGAACTCTTGCGATGGTCCAAAAAAGTGATAGTCGCAATGTATGAAGAATGTGGTAAGATGTCCCATTTGAGTTCCGTCAGTTTGTCCATAGTCAGTTTGGCTGTGTGTGGTCTGACATTGTCTTGCAGAAAATAAACACCATTGGTAAGGAGTCCTGGTCGCTTTTTCCGTAATGCCGGCTTCAGGGACGTTCTCAAAATGCAACAGATTTCCACCCGAGTGGTTTTGTGATCCCGGAGAGTTGCTTAGGGACCCATCTGGCACAGATCTTGTTGAAGTTCAGTAGCCAATTCTCGGACATGAATCCGCCTGTTGTCCCTTATCAGCTCATTTGTTCGTGCAATGATGCTATCATTGTCAGCAGTTGCTGGCCTTGCCTTATGAGGTTCATTGCTGGTGGGTTCTCGCCCTCCTTCAGCACCAAGCAAAGACGGATGATCGAGACAAACATGACTCTGTGAACTGTTTTTGAAGTCTCTGATGAATTTCAGATGCTTTCACACCTTCCTTGTGGAGAAACTTGATGATTATTCATTGTTCCACTTTGGTCGACACATCGCTGTCCACCATTTTGTTTAAGCAAACAATCGGTTGTCATGGCAACCAGATGAGTGGTGCTGCATTTGCATGACAGGCGTTGGTTGCTATCCACACACCAATGAAAGTTTAGATTTTTACAACAATGAAATTTACAAAAAATAAAGTCCAGGTCAAATTTGAACGCGCCTCGTAAAAATATTATTAAGTAGTGGAAGAATGGAGCTACTTATTGGTTTTACAATATCCGTCTGTCCCCTTCATGATTTCCGCATTTTTTGAAGTAGAAGGTGAAATTCGGAATGCACCTTACTATGGGCCCGTGCACCTTCACTATTTAGTTTGTAGTTTGCTGGCTGCACGTTGAAGAACCCTTGCGAGGCAAAATTTGCGGCCCCTATTAAGTCGTCTTGAAATGACCATGGCAGTTGAAAAGGACATTATTACCAAACAAACCAAACCTATTTAATTTGGTTTTGATTAGCCCACTGGAGTCGGAGTTTCGGGGATGAGACCAAAAGGTCTACGTGTATTTAGGTATGTAAAGGAGTGAAATTCGGTATGCAGATCCTCTAAGCAAGATTGACATTACTATGAAGTTTGGGACAAATTGTCCCAATGGGTCGGAGTTGTGGGGATAGCAGTCACTTGGTCTTTAGAACTATGGCAACATATGTCACGTGATATATCATTCGATCGGAAATGGTGAGAAACGAAAGAAGATAGAGCTTTTACAGTTTCTAAATACTACGTTCGAGAAAATCAATTTTTCGATTAAAAATTGGGATGGGGGTTTAAAAAGTGCAGATATACAGGTAAAAATAGATGATCTCAAGGCTCAAAATTTGCAATATACCTCTATAAAATACTTAACTTGCCCGATCTTTTAATTTCCAACGTCACCTTCAAAGTAGTCTCCTTGGGAATCTATACACCGCTTCCAGCGATGTTCCCACTTCTGGAAGCACTCCTGGAAGTTTCCAAGTTGGAGCATGTTTAATACCTGCTGCGATTCCGCTTGGATCACTTCAATGGAGTCAAATCGTCGCCTTTTTAACCGCAATTTCAATTTTCGGAAGCAGTAGAAATCGCACGGTGCCAGGGGCAGTGATCATGTTGTTTTTGTTGAGGAAGTCCCTCACAGCGAGCAATGTGTGCGCCGGAGCATTGTCGTGATGGAGCAGCCAGTCTTTCATTTTCCACATCTCTGGCCTATTGCGCCTCACGTTTTCCCTCAATCGTCTCAAAACGACCCGTATGATAGTCCAAGGCGGTCATAAACATCGTGGATGGTCTGACGTCGGTCCTCTCGGTTCAGTCACGCACTTTCGTGATCATTTCCAGAGTTGTGCTTGTTGACGGTCGACCAGAATGCTTGTCGTCTTCTACAGACTTCCGATCATCTTTGAAATGCTTATACCACTCAAATGGCCTAAAGCTTGTTCACCAAAAGCCTCCTTCAACAGTCTGTGGGTTTCAGCCGCAGTTTTCTTCAGCTTTAAAGGTAAACCCCACACCCAAAATAACTTTGTTTAAAATGAAAGATGAAAGTCTCAATAACAACGTAACATGTATACAAATTTTCAATTCGTACTCAAAAGCAAGACGCTTCAAAATGAGCACACGATGCTGTTTGAAGTTGGATACCAGTTCCTTCGCTTTCAAAAACTAATCCACTGTTTTTTAATCGATTCTGAAAGTAGAAATCTATGAAACGTGAAATTTCTATCCGACTGTAGAACACATCCAAACAGAACAAATTGAAGGCATACTGACATAAAACAGGTTAGCAAAATCTTAGCATATGTAGAATCCAATGATGTAAACTGGGAAATAAGACTTATTTCCCAGTTTACATCATTGGTAGAATCGTTCTAAGCGACTAGAATCTCAGCGACGAAATTCCCCGAGGTTCTCGCGGCAGGAAATGATAGCTTGTTCCGCCGTGTTCTGTGGAGAAGGAATGGAAGATCCCACGCAAATTTTCAATTTTCCAAGGCATTTTTCTTAATAAAATTTTAGGAAAAATCGAAAAATTTTGAATGATATATACTCTATTAACCTGGATTAATCTTATGATGCAAAAAATAAGTCGATTTTTTCCGTGGAGTTTACCTTTAATATCAAGAATCGCAACATGACCAACACAAAGAGTGACAAAAACAGCTGAAACTCAAAATCACGTGGACATAGGATGACACCACTTGGCACAATTACAGCTGAGACGTACCCCTAACACCATCTATCACAACACCTAAAGGCAAAACTTCGTACCTCTTAGGTTCGTTCAGAATAAAATAATTTCGGGAAATTTTGGGTAGCATCTCGTATCTTGCTCGGGAGGATTAATTTCTTGTTTTCTCTTTATTTCTTTTTCACAATGTTTTGTTGAATTTTGTTTGACATGGATCTTTTATACAGTACTTAAAAATATATCCAATTAATTGTTCAAAGTTCAAGATACATATTTAAATAAATATTTGATTTTTTATTTTTAATTTTCAATTTTAAGGTAACCGAATTTAACGTTCTCAAGTATCATAGAGTGAAAATTTGGTTTCAACTGCTAAAAGATTCTCTACCTTACTACGAAGAGGTCAACCAAAAAGGTCTTGCTGATTTCTATAAATGGTATAAAGAGGCAACTGCTATGCTTTAAAGAATTTTCTAATACAAATTAATAAAAAGGGAATTCCTATTTATGAAGTTTGAAGAGTTTTTTTTTTCATTTTTATTTTTTAAATTTATGAAAAGTCTAATAAATTATTTTATTATTAGCATTCTTGCTTCTTGAATCTCTGGCATGGTAATACACTCTGTACAATTCTGCGAATAAATAAGTAATAAATTACAGTGCAAACAATACTCTTCAGCCTTTGGTTGGGACAAGCTAAACGGCATGATTAGTCTGAATGAAGTCATAAAGAAGACATTCGCATAGGCCTACCACCAGGTCAGGAAACTGGTTCAAAAAAGAAAAAAAAAACTCTGTTGGGGAGGGGGGGTCCTTAAAAACTTAATTACTCCAAAATGGCTTTTCGTAATCAGTCAGTTTGTCTTAATGAGAGGAAGCCGTTCATGTGTTTTTATTGTGTTTGGGTCGACTAAATGAATGCTTCTACCATTTTTTTCTTTATTTGCTGTATTGGAAGTTACTTGCACAAAATTGGTAACATAGGTACATACACTACCCTATCAAAAGTCATGGGACAGCCCTGATGTGAATGAAAATGAGACATCCCTTTGCAATTTCACTGTCGGCATTCTTCCCAACACCACATGACAGAGAGTATGCTATTATGAGATGATGCTTGCGTGAATGCTGTAAGAATGTCTCAAAGAAAAGAGCTTTCAGACTTCCAAAGAGGTACAATTGTTGGGTGCCATCTCGTTCTCAAAATTGTTAGAAACCCTCCTAAACATCCCGAAATCGACCGTTCACAACGTCATCCGAACATGGAAAGAGAAAGGCACCACATGTGTTCTGCCTAGGACTGGAAGACCCAAGATCATGTCGACCAGAGACCAAAGGGCTCTTCGTAAAGTGGTCAATGCAAACCGTCACACATCGCTTAATGGCTTAATGGATAGACAAGATCGTTCATAGAGTCGACGGGAACAACTGTGAGCATCCTGACTGTTCGCAGGGTAATGCATGCAATGGGTTTTATGGCAGAACGGCAGCCCACAAACCTCACATCAGCACCAGCAACGTGGTGAGGAGATTGCAATGGTGCAAAGAGCGACGACATGGACAACACAGCACTCCCATCTCTCTGGCAGCACTTTGGCAATAGCCCTTTTCTGTTTCAGCACGATAACGCACCTTGAAATAAAGCAAGGGCTGTAGGCACATGGTTTGGTGAAAAGGGGGTTCGAGAACTTGACTGGCCTGCCCAGAGCCCCGATCTGAACACCATGGAACATCTGTGGGACGTGTTGGAATGTCGATTGCGCGCTTGTGCGGAACGCCCAAAATCCGTGACCGAACTGTCCAAGACACTTTAGGCAGAATGGCGAAAATTACCTGTCGAAACGTATCAAAAACTTGTGGAAGTATGCCCCAGAGAGTAGAAGCTGTGATAGCAGCAAAAGGTGGACCAACAAGATACTAAAATATGTAACGACGTACTTTCTCCCATTTACTGATTGTAAGAAGCTTCCAAATGGAGTATCTAGCATTTGAAACGATATATTTGTGTTTGTATTTTGGCCACTACACAATATGTAACATGTAAACTAAAGGGAAGATTGAGAGCGACCTTTCCGAAATTCCAGTTAACAAGCCATAACTTTTTTTAATGATAATCTCGCCTCCCATCCCAAAATAAAAAGTCAAGTAAAACCAGAATTTACAACAACCCTTTAAGATATGCAGGAAAGCCCACTTCAATTTCCGTGCATATACGAGGCCTGTGAGAAAAGTATCCGACCTAATTTTTTTTTGCGAAAACCTGATGGATTTGGATCGCGCACACTTGCATGAGCCGACCTTGAACCTTTGTGCGTATGCGTGAATTATTTCCTGCCTCTCAATAGCGTCAGTTGCTGGCAATCAGCATTAGAGGGAGGTAGTGTGTTGTGCTCTCGTCGGTTTTTGATTTGAAGGAAAATGACGGAACGACTGGAGCAGCGTTACTGCATCAAATTTTGCCAGAAACTGGATGACAGCCAGGTGGAAACCATCCGGAATATTCAGACGGCTTTCGGTGACGATGCTATGGGCATCACACAGATTAAGGACTGGTACATCCAGTCGGCTATCAGCATGCCGAAATGACCAGGTCATTGCCAAAGTGAACGCTGTGGTGATGCAGGACCGTTGTGTGACTATCCGAGAAGTTGCGGAAGAGGTGGGCATCAGTACGTTTTCGGCACATTCCATTCTGATTGAAGATTTGGCCATGAAGAGAGTGGCGTCGAAATTCGTGCCGAAGCTGTGACGGCGGAGCAAAAGCAACTTTGTGTTGACGTCTCACAGGACATGCTGGCCTCCGCAAACAGTGACCCCAACTTCATGAACACCATAATCACTGGTGACGAGTCCTGGGTGTACGGGTACAACCTGGAAACCAAAGCTCAGTCGTCACAGTGGAAGCATTCCTCGTCACCACGGCCAAAGAAGGCTCGCCAAGTGCGCAGCAATGTGAAAGTGATGCTGACTGCTTTCTTTGACTCTCGCGGTGTGGTACACCAAGAGTACGCGCCACAGGGTCAAACAATCACCGAAGAGTACTACAGGGATGTCCTCCGTCGCCTCGGTAATGCAGTGCGGCGCAAGAGACCGCAGTTGTGGTCAACAGGCAATTGGCACCTCCATCATGATAACGCTGCAGCCCATTCCTCGCACTTGATTCAGACTTTTTTGGCAAAAAGCCAGACTCCCGTGGTACAACAGGCTCCTTACTCTCCTGACCTGGCCCCCTGCAACTTTTGGCTGTTCCCCAAACTCAAGAGGCCATTGAAAGGAATGCGATTTCAGACAAGAGAGGACATTATGGCTGCAACGACAGCCGAGCTAAACTCCATTCCGAAAGACGCTTTCCAGGAATGCTTCCAACAATGGCGGCACCGCTGGAAGCAGTGTGTGGAGTCCCAAGGAGACTACTTTGAGGGTGATTAGGTTTCCAATGCTCCAGGTGTGTAATTTTTTTTCTCCTGGCCGAAGGTCGGATACTTTTCTCACAGGCCTCGTACTGTAAGAAGTTTCGAATTTATTGAATGGCTTATTTACTCCAAATTGTCCCTAACTGATTTTTCATGATGCTACTGGAGTTGAAAAAATAAACAAAGAATTTATTTAAAAATAATTTACTATTAAATATAATATATTTAAATGTAAAGATAAAATATATGCAAATAGTGAACATTAAATAACAAAAATAAATTTACAATATGTACAAATATTAAAAATTGTGAAGACATGTGATGCTTATGTTTTCAATTCTTCTTTACCTTGAAAACGCACTTTTGATTGATGAGACCTATGGAAAAGACAAAACTTAGAAGTAAAGTAACAAAATACAGGGTGATTATAAAGTCACTATATACATTTTGGTGAAATCATTAACGAATTTCATTTATTTGCACACCCAAACACACCCAAAGTGAATGTGTATACGGGAGGTACACCGTCAAAGGTCTATGGGCCCTTCATGTTTGCCGAGGGTCTATCAATGGTACCGTGTAGCTCGACCTACTCGACATGTTGGAGCAATTCCTGGAGTCACAATTGCAAGATGAAGGATTTAGGATACCGTTGTGTTCCAACAGGATGGGGCACTATCCCATTTGGCCAACATCATTCGGGACTAACTGAATCACACATTCCCAGGCAGATGGATTGGCCAGGGCTCGCCAAGACTGTGGGCTCCAGCCCTCAGATTTGACCCCCATGGATTTCTTTGCGCAGGGTTTTATCAAGTCCAGGGTGTACCAGGTCAGGATTACGCACCCTTGCACAGCTGAAACAACGGATTACAGCCGCGGTGGAGGACATTACACCACAATGTTGCGCAATGTTTTCCGGACCACGGTGGAACGCTGGGAGCTGTGCCAGAATGTGCAAGGGTATGATATCTGGTTGATGCATACTGCAATTGCTGCAATAAAACGGAGTTTTCACCAAAATGTATAGTGACTTTATAATCACCCTGTATATGATGAAGCAGAACATCATGCTATATATTTATTAGTACACGAGTTTGCTTTTTTTCTTTTTTTTTTTGTAATAGACAGAAACTACTTCTGTTGGAATTTTATTAATTCTTATGAGGGATGTTCATAAAATTTGTAGAGGGTATTGCAGATAACTACAGGGCAGTATAATGGGACCATAATAGAAATAATGCCCTAAACCACAAATCCGTTAATTTGTGTTTTTCTATCACATCCTCTCTCTGTCCTCAGCTTTTCCCTTTCTCATGGGGTCACCATTGTTAATTGGATCTAGCAAGGGTTTTACGATCGAATGCCCTTCCTGACGCCAACTCCTAGGGCAGATATCACATTTAAAATAGCCCAGCCCGTGGAGGAAATGCAAGTGCTCTCGGTGATACATTTCCTCTACCTGAAGGGCAAGAACTCCAAGGAAATCCACGCAGAGCTGGTCGAAGTGTATAGTAACAGTGCCTGCCAGTGTATGAAACTGTTGCAAAATGGGGCAGATGCTTTGAATGTGGCCAAGCAAGTGTTGAAGATGACCACCAAAGAAGGCAAAGATGCAGGCATCATCGGGGAAGATGACGCTCAGTATCTTTTGGGATTGCCAAGGTGTTCTTCTGACTGACTACACCCAAAAGAGCCAAAGAATTACTGGCAAGTATTACTGGAATCTTTTGTCAAATTTGCAGGTGGTCATCAAGAAGAACGCCACGAGAACTGACCAAGGGCATTTCTTGCTCACCATATTCTCTTGCTCCGCGACAATGTGCTGTATGGGTGACTGTCACACATGCTGCTGCTTTGAGTTATGAAATTCTGCCTCATCCCCATTACTCATCAGGCCTGGCATTCAGTGACTTCTTCCTCTTCCCTCAGATGAAGAAACCACTGCGTGGCAAGCATTTTCGTGATGACAACGAGGTGATTTTTGAGGTGGAACTGCATTTTGCAATTTATATATTGATTTACCCTTGTATGAAATAAATCTGTGTGAACAAGAATTTGCATTTATTGTTTTAATTAAATTAAATTTTATTGAAACCTAAGGAACGAAGAAGTAAAATGACAATCTGGTTTTCACAAAGGAGTGGAAACTACAGGATAAGATAACCTTATGACGTGTTTCTCAAAGTGGGGGTCGTGAAAATTCATGGAACATAAAAGATGGGAGTCATGAAATCAAGGAGACCCAACTCATAAAACTTGCGGATCCTTTGGAATGCTTTGGGGAGGGGGGTCTTTGAATTTTTTATGTATGTAAGGGGGTCGCGAGACAAAAAGTCTAAGGAACAGTGAAATAGAAATCTTTACATTAGATGACAGCAGAACATAGACTAAAAAAACTTTTTAAAATTATCTACAGATTGTTTTTGTTTAAGTTTTGTATGTTGCCATTTAATCTCCTCTGAGAACTTCAGTCTTCATTTTTTTTAATTTCTAAATTTTTTTTTTTACTTTTTATTTTACATTCATTAATTTATATTAGAAAAGTAAACATTTTTAGGACTACTTACTGGCAATCAGATGCTGCGGAAAACCGAGAATCTAAGTAATAGAAACAATTTTTTTTTTAAATTATTAAAAATTAAACTTATAATTAAATACTAAAAAAAATTTTTACTTTACTTACTATGGCCATTAGAAAAATATTTTCTCATTGTTCTACAATAAGAAATGTGATTATTATTACAATAATTTACTTTTAAGATTAAAAAATTACACCAAATTAGATAAAAAATACGTACATTCTGTGGAGACAACATGCAAGAAATGTACCAAGTAAAATTATCCCACTTTGGATACTAACAATCACACACAAAAGAATTTCAATCCAAGAAGCTTTATATATAGAATGCTTAATCCTGCAAGACTAAACATAAACATAGCAATTATTTTTTTGTTTACTTGCTAAAAAAATAAGGAAGAGGAGATATGAAATACCTACATCAATATTGCTAATATTATATAAATCATAAAAATTTTTCAATGCTGAATTAGAATTTGGGTCGAGGTACGTACGAGCTTCTTCAGCGTTTAACGGAAATGATCCAATCAACTGGAAACACATACTGACACTACAAATCCAAAGGCGAAGTAAATATATACATTATGATATTAAAAATGTATCATACAGGGTGAATACAAAAGTCTGAACCCCCCTTTTATTTTTTGAACCGAAGCAGATATGTCAGTTTTGATGAATCCAATGAATAGGAAGTTGTGGGTGGCCTATCCCATGATGCACTTTTCATCATCCCAAATATGCAAATTAGAACACATTCAAAATTTATCTCAAAAACCGTATGGGATAGAGAAAAAAA
>JAHWFO010022496.1:302014-388003 GCA_023313115.1 Rhysida immarginata
GTATGGTAATTTATGTTAATTTTTTGATTTGCATGCTTTACATGGTGGAAATATCAACATTCAGTTTTCCTTGTGCAGTGTGACTGTTTGTAAGCTACAAACAGTTCACCACGTGATTGTGGGTGATTGGTTGGTCCGATTTGGATGATTTCTTTTTTGTTTTGTTTGTTTTTTTATGCTGAACAAGTTTGCAATTGGGTTTTTTTCTCTATCCCTTACGGTTTTTGAGATAAATTTTGAATGTGTCCTAATTTGCATATTTGGGATGATGAAAAGTGCATCATGGGATAGGCCACCCACAACTTCCTATTCATTGGATTCATCAAAATTGACATATCTGCTTCGGTTCAAAAAATAAAAGGGGGGTTCAGACTTTTGTATTCACCCTGTATAATTAATTTGTATTGTAAAAATGTTTAATCAAATGTTTACCTTTCTTCCTCCATTTCCTCTCCAATGTTATAATCCTCCCTGATCATTATTTGTGTTTCTGCTAACTGCAATGACGCTGGCTTAAAGTCTTTCAAAACCGATTTGAAATCCCTTAATGGTTAATAAAATGTTAACAAAATATAAATAGGAATAATACCAAGAAAAAACATAACATAGTCATTACTGTTTACAAATTAAAACTACCATAAAAATATCTCAATCAAAACACCTCATTCTGCAACAACCCTGATAATGATAATATGTTCAAACAAGTCAATGACATAGAATATCTGAAACTCAAATTGATTATTGGGCCTTTTATTCTATAGGGTGATTATAATTAAAGTTACGATTTCAAAAATCAATAATTTGAAAACTACTCATCAGAATGACCTGATATTTTAGCAGAACAATCGTGAGGTAATGGAATTTTGTTTGGCAAAGGAAAAAAAGTTCCAAAATCTGCCGACAGATGGCGCTGGCAGGGTTCACATTGTCTGGGAATATGCAAATTACTAATACGTGACATAGCTGCCATAAAAATGCAGAGCACCAGCTCTTTGCCTGAATGCTTCATCATGACTCTGACTATGCAAGATGGCGCTCCTCTGCACATTGCTACTCCTGTAAAGCAGCTGCTGAGTGCTCATTTCGGAGATGCTAGGATCATAAGCCGCCATTTTCCAACAACATGGCCGCCACGTTCCCCTGACTTAAACCCGCGTGATTTCTGGCTTTGGGGGTACCTGAAGAATGTTGTTTACAGCGGGCGGATTGAGAATCTAGCCAACTTGAAGGCAAGCATCACACACCACATCCATTGCATCAGTACAGATACCCACGGATCTATTGTGGAGTATGCCATTTTGCGCTTCCAATTAGTAGCGGAACAAGCCGGAGGGCATATCAAACAACTTCTGCCTTAATCATCAGTAAGATGTTTGTTCCATGAAGCTCTGTTTTTTTGGCGTTATCACTGTTGTCGCTGTAAACACGCTAATAAATTTTTCGTAAACCCCTGAACTCTATTGTTTCCTTTTGGCTAACAACATTCCTGTGTTCACAAATCCATTTTTGGTTTTCCCCCTGACACTACCCTGCCAGCGCCATCTATCGGCAGATTTTGGAACTATATTTTTTCCTTCGCCAAACAAAATTCCATTGCCTCACGGTTGTTCTGCTAAAATATCAGGTCATTCTGACAAGTAGTTTCCAAATTATCGATTTTTGAAATCGTAACTTTAATTATAATCACCCTGTATTTAATTTCTATATTTCCATAATAGGCAATAAATCCAATATATCATTATACAGAAATGGAGGTCTTCAACCATGACATAAAATGGAGAACGCTACGTAATTTAATTGTAACTTTTCAGCAATTTTTGGACCAAATGGATGGCTACGATAAAAATCACTCATCCAAAGAACAGTTTACCAATGAGCTTATACAGGGTGCATAGGGTATTTGAGGACATGAGCACCCAAATTATGTGTACATTGATATCTGTACTTTCATCTTACATCTTACAGAGCATCAAAGGTGGACTATCAGTTAACTCAAGAAATGGAAAGACACGCCGTGATCATTGAACTATATGCACAGCACAGTGATGTTGATATTGCAACATTTTTGAAAATCATTTGTGAACAAAGTTCGGAAGGTATTGGAAGCCTCAGGTGGATATGTGTCACTTATGGCTATTAAATGTGCAACTAAGTTTCTGGGTTTTTGGATCAATGAAAAACGGAAAATGTCAAGAGAAATACAACAAATGTTTATTATCGTCCCTCGCCAGGTACACATTTTTTCCATCTCTCTAGCAATACATGAATAGCACGACGATAAAACGATGTGTCCTTGGACCGAAACCATTCATCCAATCAATTTTGAACTTCTTTGAAAGTGGGTAAGTGTAGCCAGCCAAGCCATGCGACACTGACCGGAACAAGTGATAATCGGAAGATGCCAGGCAAATACATTTCAGCGTTTTGATGGTCTCCTGGATGATGCAAGCGCGATGGCGCGGTAATCGTGTCCCGTGTCCATTCTGGCCTTTTTCGAGCAATGCATAGTTCAGATTGCTTTTGTCGGTAGCGATACCCATTGACAGTTTTACCCATTTCATCCAACAACACTTGCAAATCGGCATCCTCAATTGTTTTTGGTCTTCTGGAGCGCTCCTTGTCTGCAGTGTCAAAATCGCCACTTCTGAAGTGTTTAAACCAATTTTCACAGGTAGTTTTCAATGGTGCATGTTCGCCGTAAGCCTCCTCAAGCAAACAACGTCCATCAGCTGCATTTTTTTCCAGGTTAAAGTAGAAAAGAAAAGCTTACCACAAATGCTGTTTGTTTGGCACAAAAACTGACATCTTCTTATTGACTGGTTATTGGTCAACAGATGTGCATGCTATGGAAACTTAGATGCACACCTGGTAAGTTCAAACAGCACACACAATGTTTGATCTATTTAAGAACACCACAGTTTGTACAACAGGTGCAAAACATTATCAATGCGAACCCAAGATTGTCCATCAGAGCCTTGTGATGGTTTCCAAGGGCACAATTCACACTGTGGACCTTTTTCATAAGTCATATGTTTTGAGGAAAGGGTAGTTCATGTCGGTGAAAACACAAGAACAATGACTTGCTTCAAGCAAAACGGTTATTAAACAAGGTCAAACATCCGGAGGAATCTGGCCAATTGGTAGAGTCAACGAGCATGATGCTTGTAGTTCCTAGTTCGAATCCAGTTGTGGAATTTTTCCTTCCATTTTTTCCTTATGATTGGAGTATCATCTCCAGTTCTATTTAGAGTTACATATAAAAATTTTACTGTGCGATGTTCTCTGTGATCAATAGAAAAGGGGGAATGTGTCAGTTTGTTTGAAAAACTGTTTCATTAATTTTTCTGCGAATAACTCATGATTGCATGGAACCAGTGACAAGGTATCGCAGCTGCGGACACATAATAAAATTTAACCAAAAATTTTACTGTAAAAATTTAATAATGTCTCAAGTAATATGGAAATGCATTTGAATACCTGTGAATGTGATGTAACTGTGTTTGAGCATTTGGAGGAGAATCCTCAAAAACAAATTTTAACATGTCTTTTTCATGAAGAATTCGTATCTGTAAAAAATAGTAATTAAATATAAATGTTACTCTGAAAAAAAAATATTCTTGAAGGAAAAATTAAAAATATGCAAAAAAAAAGATGAATTATCAGAATCATATTTAGAAATTTTCAATAAAATAACTGCCTCTTCCTCAGATCCGAATATGACCATTATTCCAAATATTCATTTCCTGTGCTATGGTAATTGGCTGGAAGAACAATTATGCATACTCGCGTAAGAAATATGAAACCATAAGAATGAAATGCTTTGCAGTTTTTATAGTGGGGCTACTGAAAAATACGCAAAATAGAGTCAAAAAGTAATCTTAATATTGCCATTGACCTTTTACTGCTATAGTCAGGTTATTCGATGACTCTCCCCTATATTATCTGTAGCATTGTTCAGAAATTTCCTGCAAATAATGTGTAGCTCTTTAAAACATGCCCCAAGAAAGTTTTGATTTGATCAACAAGTTTGCATAGTCTCTCAGTGAATTGCTTTGCAATTATGACATTACGGGTATTCCGCTTTTAAGTTACCATCTATACACAATAATTTTTTTTGGCATAGACTGTGACGCACGATGAAGTTGATGGAGGCCTTTCAGTACATAGCGGGAAAAAAAATCACATCGAATTCCGACAAGTTTTGCCTTTTATTTCTGGCTTTATCAAGGATACAAGTGAAGAGGCAGCATGTAAGATGCCTTTTACACAGATTGTGATGGTATAAACAGTCATTGGTTTGTTGTATACAAAATAGAGGTAATTTACTAAAATTATAGACGATGTTGGTAAAAATTTAGCAAATTACCTTTATTTTGTATAAAACTAATCAAGAACTGTCTATACCATCACAATCAATATAAAAGGTGTTTTATATGCTGCCTCTTCACTTGTATCCATGCTAAAGCCAGAAATAAAATAATCCGGGCGAAACCGGTCGGAATTTTGTGTGATTTCTTTCCTGCTATATACAGTAAGACCTCCATCAATTTCATCAAGAAGGACAGTAAGAAAACTCTCCATGTCAAATATTTTCTATGTACCTACTCCGAGCTACATATTTATCACTTTACAGGAAATCAAGACTTTTTATTCCAAACTGAAATTTACAAAGCACTTGTACAGTTTTTAACACATGCAAATTCAGACGTATGTCTAGCATTTTATGAGAAAGTATGCAAGACATAGCACATGCACAATTGACAGGGATATAGATTTTGACAATACAAAGTTTATTGAACTGCTCTTGATTATCAACTTCTATTATCCATGTTTATTTGTAATAGATAATACCAGACATACAAGGTCATTCACATTTTATGGAAACGATTTTTGAATTTTAGTCTAACAATCCATACTTACTTTTCCTGTCATGTTCTATCTGATTCCCCTGGTTCTTGACAATAGCCCAACACAGGTATTTCCAGGATACAAGGCTGTTTCAGAGGGCTATGAGGTCCAATTTGTCCCAATCCTCTTGCACAGCTTTCCAAAGGCCAGTCAAAGTCCTGCACTGTTGCTTCACGAGGGTTCTCTTGAACATTCCGAAAGCACAGAAATCCATTGGCGCAGCTTAGGTAGAGCCATGCTTCATCCAACTTAAAGCTTTCAGCAGTTCACCTTCTTTTCTACCATGTGACGAGGCAGGAGCTTATGAAACTTTCGGCTTGTGAACTTTACGAAGATTCAAATCTCTGTTGATAACTCTGTTTACTGTTGCGGGCGATATTCCTAGTTTCGAAGCAATACTTTATTGTGTTGGGGGATTTTCGACGGAGACCAATTTTCGTACTCTTTGAATGACGTCCGCGCTCCTCACTTTTTGAGATGTGCTTTCGGACCCGGCAGTTGACCCATTCTTTCTGCAAATTGAGCTTTACCACAAGAATTGAGTATATTGAAGAACCCTTTCTTAGAAATGGCAAGACCTTTTACTTTACAACATTGTACTATTTGACTGTATGAGTAATTCTCCTTTTAACCAACGGTCCACTTTTGGTGGCATAGTTACATGAAAACAAAATAAAAATCCCACAAACACGTGCTTATGTACTAGAAGTGTCTTACCCATAATTCACGTTGACGCTGATAAATTTGCATGCACGTAAAAGGGATTTCAATATCGTTTCCATAAAGTGTGAATGACCTTCTGTACTTCAGCACAGACATACACAACATTCAAAAAATGATAGCTTACATTTAGTTGTTGTTCAATAAAATTGGATGGATTATTAGCACTTTTGGCTGATATATTTAAAAGAAAAGTCCCATCACCAAAAGATGATAATGGCTGTTCAACTCGTAAGATGCCAGTTTCCTTTCCTAGACTAAATACATTTCCAGAGGGATTTGCTTCATCTGACTGTTCCTAAAAATTTCCAACATTTACTCAAATTAAAAAAAGCTTTTATATAAAACAAAATTCTTCATATCTATTGATTTTTTTTAACCTTTAAAAACTCTGTTTTATCTATAAAATAGTGAATAGGGTTGTCACTTATGTCAGGATCTTCAGCTTCAAGTGTAGTGATGATAAATTGTTGAGGAACATTTCCACGTACCCCTATAAAACAATGATGGAACTTTTAAAAACCAGGTAATTTAAAACAATTCAAAAATTTATTACTTAAAACATACCTACCAAATAAATTATTTGTGGAAGTGAAGCGGATATCATTATCATCTATGTCATTAATTATTATTTCAATTTGTAAAAGAGTCAAATCATTTTTATCATACTTGAAAGCGTTTTCATAAACATATTCATCCAGGCCAGGATTGGTAGCTTTAACAATTATGGTATATGACGATTTGAATTCATAATTCAATCTTTCTGTGACATACAAGACTCCTTTATTATCTTGTGTTCGGTTGATGGAAAATGGGAGCGAGCCATCTTTTGGACCTGATAAAATAATTTGCAGTGTTTAAAAATATGTTGTTTTACTCAATAAATATGGTTTAAATATTTACATAATGTTTAGTTGACCTATAATTTGATAATTAATGATTGCATTATCGCCTATATCTGGATCATCAGCGCTAATAGTCCCAACAATGGTTCCCAATTCACATTCTTCATTAATAAACATCTGCAAAGGTTCAGAATCCTAAATTGGAAAAATAAAATAAAATAAAATAAAATACAGCAATTATTTTCAAAAAAATTTCAAGAATCACTAACTGATGTGTTTTAGTTTATACAGAGTACACTCATTGCTCAATTGAAAGTGGACACTTATGGTATGGAAAAGCATATCTAATAGCAAGTACTATTACCTTTTGTCCTAAGCACAGTGTCCACACACAGTGGCCTGCTCTCCACCAGTTTCTAATAGAAGAAACTAGTATTTTTGCCCACTCTTACTTAAAAACCTGTACAAGTTGGATGTGAGTTTCCTGTTGCATCGGATGCACACAAACTTGATGCTCCAATTCATCCCGAAGATGTTCATTAGGGTTGAGGTCTGGAATCTGGCAGGCCACTAAAGTTCCTGAACATTATTCTCTGGAAACCAGGCACTGACAGCACGGGCCTTATGGCAAGGTGCATTGTCGTGCTGGAACACAAATGGCCCTTCACCGAACTGTTGCCACAACGTAGGCAGTATGGAATCGTCTAGAACAGTGTGGATGCCATGTTCCCCTCAATCACAATCAGTGGACCAGCCCAAACCAGGAGAAACATGACCACTCACTGCTGGTATGACACACCCAGATAGCAGCTGCTCTCCTGACAATTACCATACTCAGTTGTGCCCATCTGATCGGTAGAGTGTGAAACATAATTTGTTGCTCTACATGATGCTCTTCGAGCAGTCCATCGACCAGACCGTTGTTCTTTACACAATGCTGGGCGTTTACAGGGATGATGCTAGGCTTATGGGCAGCAGCCCGACCAGTGTACCCTAAGGCATGGAACTTTGTACCCCAGTTGTTCCCATTGCCTGCTGGAAGTCCTGTTGCCATTGTTCCACTGGAACAGCCCTGTTCTGCATACCAGCTGCTTAAGGGCCCTCTGGTCTCTGTCAGCATGTGGGCTCGGCCACCTCCACGATGTCATGTGTCCACTTCGTGATAATAGCACATGCAATCAACTTTGGCGGGTTCAGTGTTGCTCCTATGGTTCGCACATTGTGGCCATTGATGTGGCAGCCTATGACTACTCCACGTTGAAAATCACTCAGCTGCTTTGATGATGTCATTTTACCTCAGCACATAGTAAGACACCAGACGACTCCAATTACACATGATCTTGCTGTATTATAACGAATTTATTCAAATTATTGTCCGAATTGCATAGGTTGTTCCACTACGACTGTTTCAATTGAGCAATCAGTGTACATAACTACGGTAAGTGTTTCTTGCTCACCTTTGGTCTTGTAAAAAATGGTTTATTATCATTCTCATCAGTGACTACAATGTTTAATTCACAAAACGTAGTCTGAGAATCAGACGTTTCTGCTGCAACTATCAACTGAGAGAAAAAATATTAATTAAAAAAAAATATACAGGGTGTATCATGTTCGATGGTCATAAAGTACCTAGCGTGATCCTTTGCATGATTACAAACTTAAAAGTTCCTTATGCAAAATGTTCAAAACTCAAATGTTAAGGGTCTAAACTTCACGCGAAGTTTGCTAAAAACCTGTCGAAAACGTCATTTAATCTCAACAATTGCCGCCGATTTAATTGTAATCGCCCCTTTGAATTTAATGAACTGCTGGTGTGGAAAGTTCATAAATGACGTAACGACGCAATTTAAATTTTGAGTTTTTGACATTTTTCGATAAGGAATTTTAAGTTTGTAATCATGCAAAGGATCACGCCAGGTACTTTATGACCATCGAACCTAATACAACCTGTATATAGGTATTTAAAAAAATAAAAACAACAAATAAATAAACTATAGAGATAAATTACAACATAATTGTCCCTTGTTTCTCTGTCTAACATATTACGTAGAGTAATTAATCCTGTATGCTGATCTACACGAAAAGTATTTTGCAATGATCCTCCATAACCACGATCAAGAAGGGAATAATGTACACGCTTGTTGAAATTTTTCTCATGCAGAAAAGATGATAATTCCACTTGATATACAGATGCATCTATTTTTGCATTCTATAATAAAAATAAATGGAGTTAATGAAGTAGCATTAGTTGCTAATATTTAAAATCTTTCGTTTATATAATTTGAGTCAAATTTCAGAAATACAGTGCACATAATTTACGAGGGTAAGTCAATATATAAGTCACGAAATGAAATATCTTCAAATTGCTGCAATATGAAGTTGTGCTAGGATTGTCTGTCGCTGCAATATCAGCTCCTTTACGCAAGTATCTGTACAGGTGGCAGCATCACCGTGTAATGTATATGGCAAGTGTTGTAAGCTGATTGTATCCATGATGAACAATGGTAATTCGATTTCAGTGGGCATAGGGCAAATCTGCTGAACAAGTGCACAAGGAAATGTTATCTGTTTATGGTAACAAATGTTTGTCCAGGAAAGCAGTTTACAACTGAATGGAATATTTCAATGGTTGTCAAACTAGCATCAGTGATACCGTTCGTGCACGTCATCCTACAGAATTTCGCAATGATGCTACCATGAGGAAAATGGAAGACATGATCCTTGCCAATCGACATGTGTCTATCGACGAGGTGTCTTTACAGTTGAATTGCTCACATGGAACAGCTTACTGCATTGTACATGACAACCAGTAGTTTCACAAAGTATGTGACCAACACAAACACACCAGGGACCCTATTCTCGAAATTTTCGTGTTGCAATTAATTTCACATACACTATCTCACTTGTGAGATTTCAACTCACACAAGTTTCGACATTTCTAAGCGTCTGGAATCAAGACTATTCATCAAGAGCCAATCAAATATGCAGTAACTGTTCCCAAACGATCGCTCAGTATGGAGCATAGCCTAATGAAAGCCTAAGTTTTCATTAGGCTATGGTATGGAGGCAAAGAAAAGAATCACAGATGAGCAAAAAGAAATTTTATTCATAAATAATACAAGAATGCATAAAGGAAAATTTGATAACGAGTTTACGAAGAACTATGGAATGACTTAGGAAAGAAATTGAATTCTTGCGTCGGAACAAAGAAATCAAACATAGAATGAAAGGCTTAATTTGCACTATCCGCACAATCGCGCGACCAAGGTAAGTGAAATGATGTTTTGAAGACACCCCCCCTAAAATCGATCGAAAGTTGTCTATCAAAATTTTTGCCGAAATCCTTTGATAGTCGAAATAAGTGACAAAAATGTTACTCATGACAGTCGAAAGCATCAATCCACGTTCGTAAAACTCGTTGCCTCCTCAAACAATGCCTTTCCGCTGTTTCCAATGCTCCGATTAAATGAAGCATAGCAAATATGTCGGCCATGTTTTTTCTTTTTTTTTGTGCGTAGCTATCTCACAAGCTCTACTCACGTGATTTGACAACTCACATGAGGAGAACGAAAAGCATGGGAGTTGATTTTCGAAAATACCAATTTTGTCTAATCATTCATATTTGTACCTCGTGACGCTCCCAACTCATGTGAGTTGTTAACACGAAAATTTCGAGAATAGGGCCCCAGAATGGGCCTGTCATTACAGCATCTCACGAGGTATGCCAGAGAGGGCTGTGAGTTTAAGGTCATCCCTATTAACCAAAATGAAGAAGTTTAAGGTTACCCAGTCTGCATGGAAGGTAATGGTCATCGTGTTTTGGGACAGTAAAGGCATCCTACTTGAGGAATTACTGCCCCAGGGTCTCACTATCAGTACAGGCACATATTGCAGAACCCTGACAAAGTTATGGTCAGCCATTCGCAGGAAACATCCAGGTCCTTTGCAAGATGGAGTTTTTCTGTTAGATGGTAAGTCTCATTACACAATGCCAATATCACAGTGGTTCATATACGGTCCCTAGGTTGGAAATGACTGGAACATCCGCCCTACAGTTCGAATTTGGACATTCGCCTCTTTGACCCATTGAAGAATCACCTGGGTAGTCACTGGTTCCAGGATATGGAGCAGGTATATCTGGAGGTTAACAGTTGGCTATGACAACAACCACAAACCTTCTTTGCTGCTAGTTTTGAGGGACTAGTGAAACGTTGGGCAAGTGCCTAATGTTCATGGAGAATATGTTGAAAAATAAACCAAACTTCATCAGGTAACAATTTCAACTTTCATTTCTGTCATTTTGTGATTTATATATGGACTTACCCTCGTATATAACATTTACCTCCGAAATGTAAACAGTTTCTCCCATATTAGGATGAATGAAATTAGGAATATCATGAGATGAAGGGAAATGAATAACTGTCACTAATATTTCAACATCTGAAAACTTAGGAGGAGACCCTTTATCTTGGGCTCTAACAATTAAAGAATAAGGATCACTGTGCCCTTTTCCAATCAGAGAGGAACTGATAAATATATCACCCGTCTTAGAATTAATGTCAATTAAACCTAGGGATAAATCAACAGAATTTCCGTTTTCTCTCTTTTGTAGTATTTAAATGGTTAACCCTCATTATTATGACCGCCATCTAGTAACCACAATAACAGAATGATAGCAAAGGTAGCAACCAGATAGCTTGGGAGAGACTCAGTAAGATACCTGAAGGGTCTACTGGTATCTGGAGTCATGCAGACCACAAAGCGTCTGTCAGCTGCTATATTGCAATCTTGTACTAAAATGCTATCCTTATCGATAAAATGCTGCCCTTGTTCGCAATGGTTCCATTTATCCAATTACGGTACGCTTTAATCACAGCTGCACACGAACAGTTCGCCAAACTGGTATGTGTGCAGAGTGTAGACATCTCATCTTTTATGCCCACCAGGTATTTTTTATTAGCTATGCACCACTGTCGTCAAAGTAGGAAGCGGTCATAATAATGTGGTCAACTGTGTATATATTGAATTAAAAAATAAATTAAATAAAATTTAGAACTTAGAGGCTGAGAACTTTCCTTACCTCGTAATTCTTTTGGATTGATAATAAAATATTCAATTTCAGAATTAAGACCACTGTCCAAGTCCTTGGCATTCACTGTTATGATGCTTTGGTTAATAGGATAATTTTCTTGAATGACAGCAGTATAGGATTTTTGTGAAAACACTGGAGCATTATCATTAATATCCAATACATCTACATGAATCTAAAATTAACAGAAATAATAATAATAAATAAATAAATAAATAAATAAATAAATAAATAAATAGAAACAAAAAATATAACTAATAATGTGGACTATTAGCCCAACAAATTACACTGCTTTGAAATGAAATTGCCCCATCCACAAGGAGTTATCCGAATGAGCCAAAAGTAGGTATACAGCAAGAGATACATCTGAACACACCGTTATTACGTTATGGAGCCAAGATGTGCACTCGTTTATACAGGGGCAGAAAGCGGCATCAGTAGGTTGTGCACTACCTCCAGCGGCGATGCATTGTTCCAGCCGCAAGTGATCATACAGGTGGTGAATGTCATCTTGGGGTACGTCTGCTCAGGCCTGGTAAACCTGCTGTGTCAGTTCATGAAGATTGCGGGGTGATCGTAAACCGTCCCATCATGTCCCACACGTGCTCAATTTGCAATAGGTCTTTTTCGGGTCATCGATAAAAATTCCGGCGTTTTTCCTCATTTTCAGATTATTAAACGTCTTTTCATGTGTATGCCTTCTCATTGGCCACTTCATTTAACCCATTCTAATTTCGACCAATCCTATGCTGCCTTACCCTTGCTGTTTCTGCATATAAAAAAGTTCTCGTTCATAGGGACACATTACAAACTTAGGGAAAACTGGGAAAAGTCGGGGAATTTTACGCAATCGTTTTGGGACACCCTATTATACACCCTGTTATTGGGAATAGCCCTTAACGCCGGGTCTCGATTAATCGCTGGGCGAGGGGGGGGGGGGCTGGATCATTGAAACAAATAGATGCCCGGACGTGTATTCAAGATTTTTACGGTATATTATTTGACCTCTAATCCTTTGATATTAAGCAATCGTACTTGTCCCTTGTGAACAACTATCTGTCTAACAGGCATTCCAATTAGAAAGCTAATTGCACCTCAACTTATGGGGTAATAAAACACTCTGGCATCAGCCCGCCACTTTCTTGCTAGCAGGCAAACTTGATCTCAGAGTAGCAATAAAAGGTTCTGCTCTATCTGAAAAAGGTTTTTTTTTTTTTTTAAGTTTTACATTAAAAACTCTAAAAATTTTTTAGAAAGCTTACATACCGTTGCGGTAGCAGTTCTTTGATCAGTAACATCCTTTGGGTTATCTTTTGCTATTACAATTAAATCAAAAGCATTATTATATTCATAATCCAATGCAGATCCGGCTCTTTGTGCTAACACTCCCTATATAATAAAAAATAATAAAAGAAATTAAATATTTTTTTGCAAAATATAATTTAATATTTTTAAACCAATTATATTTTAAGGTGAATAACAATTGCAAATTTTTTGTTTACCGTGTTGCTGTTAATTGTAAAATATTCATTGCCCCTTCCATCTAAATGATAAGTAATCGTACTAAAAATTGGAAGTTCATCTTGGTCTCTAGCCTCGATTCTAACTAACTCACTGTCGTTTGTACTCGATTCTAAAACTGATATACTGTAAATCTGAAAGAAAGATAAATGAAAATTAAAATTAATGTTCTTTTATCATGAGTATATGGTAATAAACAGGGTGAGCATAATTAAAATTTACATTTCTATAGGTGTTAGAGTTAATATCAATTAGTCTAAATGAGTTCAAATATGACATGAATACTCTTAGAACAATGAAATTTCTTCTGGGAAAGTAAAAACAAGTAAAAACTTTGCTGCTTGGGAAACAAATGATATTGATTGATTGATTGATTGATTTATTGCTACCAAAGATAAGGAGAAAGGTAGCTCGGTGCCACACAAGAATCCCCACCAAGGCACCGAGAACAAAGACAAATCAAAAAAAAAAACATTAAGTTTGACTCTCTTAAATCGAACTAGGTGCCTCCACGTGGTGAGAGTCACTAATTGGCAGTGCAAATTCAGGTTACAAACTTGTTCCGCTAATCTACCAGTAGAAGGTTTACTACAGTAAACACCTACAAGTTACGCAAAAGATATTCAATATGTTGTTCTTCATAGTGTGATACGAGCTGGAACACAAATGTTCAATTACAGATCCAAGTAACAAATCCAGATAAGAAAATTGCCAGAAAATGTGGAAATCAGTATAAAACAAATAAGGAAACTACTATTTCCAGAACATTATTTCATGTCCATATGTGCATTTCAATGACAACGTCGTCTTCTTCAGCACAACATTAGATAAAAGCTTCTTGTCGAAATAGTCATTTTATTATTTATTTCATACAGATCCCGTTATATAAGACATGTAATGCATGCTTTCTGTTCGGGAAAACTCAGATTTTTTATGTAAAAATAGATATAATTTTATTTGTAATTAATTATTCTATTTTTTTAATTCTTTAAGTTTTTTTTACTGTTTTGCAGACAGTGATTGTTGAGTATATATTGTTTTAATAAATGTTAATTAAAAAATCTCCACGTGATTATCACTGTCCACAGCTAGTTGTCCCTCGTGAATAATTTTTGTGATCACGAGGATGTGTGTTCCACTATTGTTGATGTTCTTTCCGTGGTTACTGTTTTTTTTATTTCATACAGACCACTTTCAGCTTGTGGCTTGACCAGTCGTCCCTCCTTCTGGTCCTCCACATCCTTCCTAACCTGCAGCATGGCATTCAACTTCCATTTATCATTTTCATTCCAATGCTCTGCAAATTACTCCTACCCTGCCGTTTGATGCCTAACCTAACCTAACCTAACCCTCTGCTGGGCACAAATTTGTGGGCCGTAATACCAGTTGCTAAAGGTAGGGGGCTCTAAAGGCATCTTTGCACTTGAGTGGTGAGAACCGTTGATACACTAAACACAATGTTCTTTAAATGTCCCTGAGGCCAAAGTCACAAGTGTTCATAACTGATGCTAGCCATACATGTATCTGCTTTACTGCCAAATTTTTGAACTATAGTTGTGCAGTGTACATTTAACATTTTATAGGGCTTAGATGGAAGATAGCTTTATTTAGGTACTGATTTCTTTGGAATGGGTTATGAAGTTTTTACTGACAGAAGGATATAGGTAATTTTTTTCCTTTATCAAAATGAAGTCCATTGCTTCAAGAAATTCATGCTAAATTTGAAATCATTTTGAACAATATATTTTAGAGCCATAGAGCCTTTAATTGTGAACTTTAATTATGCTCACGTATATGAATAGCATTTTTACTTACTTCTTGTGAAAATACAGGATAGTTATCATTTATATCCATGATATTAAAAAGCATAGATGAATTTCCTAAAATCTCATTTGCAGATAAAATCGTAACGTTTAATGATAACTGCTTAGGAAGAGGAAGTTCTTCATAATCTATTCGCTGCTGTACTGTCACAACACCTATAAATTCATTCATTAATTTCTTAATAATTGTGAGTGATTAACCAAGCATTAATTTTTAATATATCTTGTTCCATTCAAACTCTCACATTTTATTTAATCATTGCAAATGTTGATAAATTATGTAATTAATACAGAGGTTGAGTCAAAAGTAGTGGCTGACTCGGAAGGTAGGGTTAGAGTTTGACAAATTCTGGCCGAAGACCATTTACCTCAAGGGTATATCGCAGTTTATTAAGACTTGGAAGAAACGTCAGTATAAATTTGAATGCCATAGACATTGTGCCACCTGCATCAGCCAATGTAAAAATACGGCAGGAAAATTGGTGATACGCGGGCTCTTCCATGGCGCACTTCCTGCGTGGACGGCGCTTTGCCAATGTCAGTGAGGTTCAAGACGCCGTGCGTAACTTTTTCGCCCAGAAACCGGAGGAGTGGTTTCCCATCAAATGCATCTCCTACACTTCCAAAAAGGGGGGGAGGGGGGAGCACCTCTAATCCACAAGAAGAATTGAAATACCAGATAAGTATTTTGGCTACCAAGTAGCCATCTTCGGCAATGAGAGACAAAAGTCAACTGCAAGAAATCACATCTACACTTGCTGATAATCAGAGTTGCTAATCCAAGAAAAAGAGCGCCCCGATACAAAATTGCTGTGCAGGATCTTTTAATAATTAAAAAATATGACATTTGGATCATACAGGCAGGATCAAAGGACCTTGTTTGATTGCATCATTTACACCACTAGGAGGTTGTTTGATTGCATCTCTGTTGATAATTTCTTTGCACAGAAATATTGAATTTGTTTCGACACATCACACACACTATTCTCTATGCATGCCAAAGTAAAGTCATCATTTTGCTTTATGCCACCATAACACTCTACAAGGTGTTTTTGAACTCTCTGCACAAATTTCACAGGGTGATAGGTAATAACATACCGAACACCTTTTTTTTTTTTTTTTTTAACCACAGAATGGATGGTCCAAAGTTTCCATTAAATCGCTACAGGGAAAAAAGTTACCAACAATTAATTAACAATTTTATTGACAACTATTACAGTACCTGTTCAAAGAAGCTACCACAAACAGAAACACATGCCTGACATCATTGAGACATTGATTGGCGAACACTTTCAAAAATGCCTGGCATGTCATTATAATTAAAGTTACGATTTCAAAAATCGATAATTTGAAAACTACTTGTCAGAATGACCTGATACTTTAGCAGAACAATCGTGAGGTAATGGAATTTTGTTTGGCAAAGGAAAAAAAAATAGTTCCAAACTCTGCCGATAGATGGCACTGGTAGGCTTCACATTGTCTGGAGATATGCAAATTACTAATATGTGACATGCGCACCGCAGACATAGCTGCCATAAAAAGAATAACAATTGTCTGATTTCTGGCTTTGGGGTACCTGAAGAATGTTGTTTACAATGGGCGGATTGAGAATCTAGCAGACTTGAAAGCAAGCATCACACACCACATCCATTGCATCAGTACAGATACCCTCCGATCTGTTGTGGAGCATGCCATTTTGCGCTTCCAATTAGTAGCGGAACAAGGTGGAGGACATATCAAACAACAACTGCCTTAATCATCAGTAAGATGTTTGTTCCATGAAGCTGTTTTTTTGGCATTATCACTGTTGTCGCTGTAAACACGTATTCTTGTCTTTAAATAAATTTTTCGTAAACCCGTTACAACGAATTTTGGGGGGAGGTTGTGAATCATGTACATCATTTAAGCTTACCAGTTAAGTGTTTTTACCAGCGACAGCGTGTCAAGTTTAGTAATCTTCTCTACTGTTTCCTTTTGGCTAACAACATTCCTATGTTTCACGAATCCATTTCTGGCTTTCCCACCTGACATTATCCTACCAGCACCATCTATCGGCAGATTTTGAAACTATTTTTTTTCCTTCGCCAAACAAAATTCCATTGCCTCACAATTGTTCTGATAAAATATCAGGTCATTCTGACGAGTAGTTTTCAAATTATCGATTTTTGAAATTGTAACTTTAATTATAATCATCCTGTACATTCCCATCTGTAACTGCAATTCTGGCAACTATGTCCTCATCTGAGTTAACAGGAGTCTCATAAACTTGACTCTTCATGTGTCACCAGAAAAAGTATTCCAGAAGTAAAACAACTACTCCAAAAGTTCAAGGAGTTAATGGTTAATTAAAAACACATTGAAAAATATCAAGGTCTAATTTGCATGCTGCTTGCAATGCGCAATTCAAATGGGAGCATTTTCGACATTTTTCCATGTAGCAATTTAATGGTAAAAAATGTTCAGTATTTTTTCATCTATCACCCTGTGAAATTTGTGCATCGAATTCAAAAACACTTGTATAGAGTGCAACAGGTCAACCTCAAAATTATGAAATAAAATTATGAACTTTTTTTTTTTCTTGTCGTTAATCCATAATTTATCACCATTTATTTGTGGTTGATGAAATAAAATGTGGGAGTTTGAACAACCTTATCACAATATTTTATTAATTTAAATTGTTTTTCATATTAACTACATAGATAAATAAAATACCTGTCTGTTTTTCAACTGAGAAATAATTTTTTGGATCAGATAATGGTAATTTTTCGTATGCAAAACTTTGACTATTTTTTATATTGTTGACATTCAGTGTTAACAATGTTGTTCCAATTTCAATTTCTTCAGGTATTGTCATTTCAACATTAGAGGAGGAGGAAAACTGTCCTGGGTTTATATGATGTAAAACAGGCAATGTGATTAGAATCTTGGCTGAAAAATACAAAATCATATGGCCTTATGAATAGATGTTAGCTCAAGCTAGAAGGAGGAGACACCAGGTTCTACTTTTTGTGAAGTTATGCATATTAATATTTTTTAAAAATATGTCAGATTTTTATTTACTGTACCTGTGAAACTTTGGCCAGGTGTTTGAGCGTTACTATCCTCTACTGTGGCATGAAAAACTATAATGGTAGCAAAATTTGGCAGGTGCTCTTTCAAAGTTATTAGTCCAGTTAAATCATTCATTTCAAATGGATTCTGAAATAATGGTAATTTTTTGATGTATTAAACTTCTCAAAAAACAAGAATAAATATTTTGAAATTGAAGGATCTGCTTGGAAAAATTTAGCAAACTGAAAAATTGCCAAAATATTTCCAACTTTTAAATACAATAAGACCCAGACTTACACTGTTTAGTGCTTACATCATTAAAAAAAAAAAAAGAAAAAAAAATGTGATTTCTCCCCCCCCCCCTCTCCCAAAAAAAAAATTATAAAAAATTGTAACGGTGTTCGGTAATTAAACTGTGTATCATGAATCATCATGCAAACTAGCCTATTATGATCAGAGCCGGACTAGTACCTTTACAGGCCCTAAGCACTGCACCCCTTCCTCCGTATAAATCCAGTTTTTCTGAGTATTCGGGGACCCTATTCACATGATTAGTCTAACGGGGCCCTAAGCACGTGCTTAGTCTGCTAATGTAGAAGTCCAGTGCTGATTATGATAAACAAAGCTCTGGCTATTTTTCAAGAGAATGATCCCGATTTTGAATGCAGCTCTCGTGTAAATAGAGGAATGAGAAATTTGTATCAGTGATACAGATAACTGCACACCGAAAAAAGTCAAGCTTCTGTTAAACATCTCTAATGCTATGCGTCCACTGCCAAAAATATCCTAGCTTTTAAAAACTCAAACCTTTTGTGGTGTCCACTGCAAAGGAAAAGAACCAGTTTATTATGACGATGTTTTTAATGTTCTCGTGTCAGCCTCATCATGTTGTCCATTTTGTGACGTCATGGCGCCTTTGATCGAAGTGGGCCGCCGTACGCTGCTTACGATGTTTTCAATAGCGATAAAACCAAGATAAATAGATGTTTACAAAAGACAAATGTCTTCGGCCCACAATATGCAAGAGGCCTGGCGATGAATTTATGATTTCTTTCACTATATTTATTTTTAAACACACAACAAAATAGGATCTAGCAAAATTTTTGTCTGTGAGCGAAGCGAGGGAATCTGCCGCCATTTTAAACGAAGATGAAAATATCACGGTTATGACTCATTGTTTCAGTTATGACGTCAATAACTTAGATATTTTTCCCTAACCTTTTTTATCGAGGTTAAATAACCAGGTTTTCTTTATAACTTGGATCCTTTGTAATGGACACACACAGATAACCTGGATATTAAAGATCAAGAACTTAAATAACTAGGTTATTTGTGCCAGTGGATGCGTAGCATAACTAGTTTTTTTAAATGAAGATTACAAAATAATTAAACAGGTGGTGGCCTTACAGTATAACAGAGGGACATCAGAAGTTCCAACTAGTTTCCCATTTAATCCCGGCTTTGTCAAGGATATCTAAGCATATGATCAATAGGAACAGTTTAATCAATAGGAACAGTATTATGATCCACCCTTCTACCGATATTACAAAATAAGATTCTTGGATATATTTTTTTCCTTATGCAAACATAAACATGCATTTGCATTACTATACAGTACATGTGCTTCTCTATTTTGCTCAGATGAATAGTCAAAAACAATTTATTATAAACACATGTTTTGTTACAGGCACAATGTATAGGAAATAATGTTTCGACTTACAGTGGCAGCCTTGCAAATAAGATCATCACTCCATCTAAACTTCGAGACCCTTAAAAAATCGGAATGGACCATTGAATTAAACCACTTCATGTCAGAGGGTAGACAGACTTTCTAGTAGTTAAAATCTTATGTAAGTGAAGTGTGTGGAATATTTCATTTTCAGTAGTATTGTTTAGTCCATAAACACTGCTGTTTGAAGGAGGGCATAGAAATAAGATCACTGCTGATAAGCACCTAAAGGTTGTTCATTTTAAGCTTTTTTACAACACATTCATCTACATACGGTTGCATATAGTTTTAAAAATGTCCTTAACATTTTAAAGTTACTTTCTGTGTGCTTGTAGGATGGGTAGAGCTAAGCATACCACACCGTTGCAGCGCAGTAGTGTTAATGCATTGAGAAGTAATGGGATGTCTATCAGAGACATTGTACGTCAGCTGAGTATGTCATATGGTGCTGTTTATAATGCGATTAAGCACATAAAGGAATATGGGGTAGCTGCTAACGTAATTCGGAAAGCACCTAAACGGAAAAGCACTCGTCACATCGATCTTGCAATACGACGAATGTCCGAAGGTGACCGCAAGAAGACTGCAGTAAATATTCATAAGGAGCTACAGGCAAATCCACAGTTTCATTTAAGTGTTAAAACTGTCCGAAGACGCCTGCAAGAAGCTGGTTTAAACGGACGCGTCACACGCAAGAAACCACTAGTGTCCAAGAAAAACTGCCAAGCACGATTGGCGTTTGCTAAGGAGCATGTGACCTGGGATGCTGAAGATTGGGCTAAAGTACTGTTTACTGATGAATCTAAGCTCAATCGGTTTGAATCCAGCGGTAAAAGGTATATACGAAGATGCCCTGGAGAAGAATTAGACCCTCGGCGCACACAAGCCACGATAAAGTTTGGCGGAGGTTCAATCATGGTCTGGGCTGGCTTTCGAAGATCGGGGGTTGGTCCCATTCACCGCATAGAGGGTACAATGAATGGCGTTCGTTTTGTTGAGATCTTGGAGAATGTCTTGAAACCATATGCAAAGAGTCATCTTGGGCGAAATTGGATCCTGCAACAAGATAACGACCCTAAGCATACGTGCAGAGTTGCCAAGCAGTGGCTTCAGAAGAACAAGGTGAAGATTCTGGCTTGACCAGCACAAAGTCCAGATCTAAACCCTATCGAGAACTTGTGGCATGACGTGAAAGTGAAGGTGCGTGAACATAACCCCTCGTCCATAATAGGTTGGAACGAGTAGTCAAGGAGGCTTGGAACCAGATTCCAGTGAAGCGCTGTATCACTCTTGTAGACTCCATGAAACGACGATACCAAGCGGTAATCACAAGCAAAGGTTACCCTACAAAATATTAATGTAATTTTCATTGATAATTAAAGTTTTGTAAAACTGTCTTTGATTTCCGATAGTCTAGCTAGTTTGATCTTATTTCGTTGACCGTTTCAAAGTAAAGGGGGTGATATGTTAAATTGTTCTACGAAAAATGTGTTAAATCAAACAATCCATTTATAATGGATTCTCAAAATCTTTGAACAGCCCTACATTTTGGCGCCTTTCGCTCTTAATTTGGTTATATATTAAGACACCTATACACAATCAAAGATTAGGATCCCCGATGATCTTATTTGCATGGCTGCCACTGCACATCACCTCTCCGGGAATCAATTAGTGACTTAAGTCAGGGTCTTACTGAAGACAGCTAAAATAAAATGTTTATACTCACAGAAAATATTGTAGAATTGCCATTTTGATCATAAATAGTTACTTGCTTACTAAGAGAATATTTAAGATTTGCATTTGTGTCAGGATCATCAGCTTGCAGCATCATCAGTTCATCCCCAATTTTTAACTCTAAAAGAAAGTTAATACATTATTATTAAAAAAAACCCAACAAAAAACAAATTAAAATTGTTATAAAAGATGTGATGAAATATCTAATTCTGGACAGTATTGATAAAATGGATAAATGAATAACTGATAAGCCTTGTTTGATTACTTTTATTTAAATGATTGGTAAAGACTTCTTTCAAAAAACGAGGAGGTTTATTATTCACATCCTCAATGTGTATTGTGCATTCTGCAAATCCTACTAGAGAGTTTGACAAATGCTGTTGCAATGCCTGGATCTAAAGTAAGCAGCATACAACAAGAATCAATAAACGGCAAGTAAGAATTTTATAATAAAATCAGATTTGTTTATCACAAGAAAATAGGCCAACTGAACCACAATTTTAGAGACCTTAATGATGTACATATTTCCTGTCAGATTAACATCTAAAAGTGCACCAGGTGCAACAATCAATGTTCCTTCAATTGGATCAATTATGAAATTCTCACGGGCTCCGCTGATTATTGAATAGCGGATAGGTAATGATGAAACATTACTTGTAGCAACAAATTTTGCAACCACAGTTCCTGCAATCAATAAAGTTTAGAACTTTAAAACATAAAACAAAACTGGTCTTTTTTTTTTTTAATAATAAAAATGTTTTAATTCTGACAATTTTACCTTCTTTTGTTGTTTCCCTGATAGTAATGTTATCAATTTTTTTAATAAAGGATAAAGCATTGTCGTCTTTGCCAATCAAGTTCTAACAAGAAGATCAAAAATAAATATTTCTTAATATAATAAATCATTTCGATAACCAAAATAATCGTTGAGTAAGGGGTCCATAGTGCTGTTTCTATCGATAAAATTGGTAGAGACTTTACAACACAACAAAGGGAGAACAGAGTTTCCGCCATTTATTCCCGCCTTTATCAGTGATACACACAAGAGGGTATAAGCCTTTATATACAGAAAATATGGTATAGAATGAGAACATGATTGGATGAAGAAATAACAAATAGTAAATAAATAAATTATACAGTGGTGACATTGGATAGGAGAATGGCTGGATAAGGAACCAATAACAATGAAATTATAAGGAAACCGTAAGAGGAAAATTGATTGAAATACAGGGTCTTTATAATTCAAGTTCCATTTTGACATTAGACACGAAGACACAGGTTAACAAGTCTTCAATCGTTACTAAAATTAGTTACATGTTGAATGTGGCCTCCACCATTTACTGAAAGCAGGTTACACCAGATTACTATGTCTAATTTCGTATACGAATATTGCATAGAGCGCCATTCCATGCTGGTGGTGACCTTTTGAACTAATTTTTTTTTGGTGGGTATGAACTTCCCATGCCCTCTTGTATAATATTACCAAGTATTATAGCTTTTGGTCCAGTAATTTTTTTTTTATGGCCATGTCAAAATGGAACTTTAATTATAAAGACCCTGTATAAAGGAAAAAGTGACATCATAACGCAAACAAAATTGAAAACACGGACCTAGTAGAAGACTTATCCAGAGTTAACATAAACTAAGGTATCAATAAGAAATGGAAAAGAAAGTAAATATACAAATTTGAAAAATTACAAGATATCGGATAAAGAATTTAAAATAGAATAAATATCAAAAACGGTTTGGCAATTGAGGAAGTGATCCGGAGAGGAGATCTTAGCTTTAAAGATCTCAATAGCTTCGAGAGTGGTGGTCTTGAATGGGTCGTTGCATAGATGGAGACTGGTCATAATTTCACTTTGCTCTTTTGGGGCATGTCCCGTGCGGGCAAGGTGGATCGCGTAGTGTGAATTATTATCTCGTTTCTTGTAGGAGTCCATGTGTTCTTTGAATCGTTTATTGAAGTTGTGGGTCAATAGGCTATATACGGTAGTATTTATCGCAAAATCCACAGTTTAATCTATTAACTCCGGAACGGGAGAAATTGTCGGAGTCTGTTTGGATGGGGGGGTTAAGAGAGCGAAAGCATGGGGTTGATGAGTAGTAGGAAACTTGGAGGCCGAGTGAGGAGAGGAAGTGGAAAGGCAATAAAAATGAGGACTAATGAATCACAAGGATACCCATTTCTTGGATGGGGATGGGTGAGGAGGTTTAGGGTTGGAGAGGGCAAGTTTTCTTCGTTGGAGAATCCGGGAGAAGGTGGAAGTAGTGTAGCCATTCTTTAAGGCAAGGGCGCGTATAGTTCGGAATTCAGTGACACGGGAATAAGGACTGAGGGGTAACTTAAGGGCACGGTCAGTGATGAGTTAACTCTGGATGAGTCTTCTACTAGGTCCGTGTTTTCAATTTTGTTTGCGTTATGACATCACTTTTTCCTTTATATTTCAATCAATTTTCCTCTCAAGGTTTCCTTATAATTTCTTTGTTATTGGATCCTTATCCAACCATTCTCCTATCCAATGTCACCACTGTATAATTTACGAGGGTTGGGGAATAAGTCATGGCAACTATTTTTTTGTGAGAATTCGATCGTGGGTGGAAAATGCGAAATATATAGATGAAAGGACAAGGAATGGAGGAAATGTACCGACATTTAGCAACACGGAAATATTTTGCTCTTCATGTTTATTAAGGTAGTTGATATAACATTACAACTTTCATGTTCCAGAATCATTACAGCACACATAACCGTTCTAAAGGGCCTCAAAATAGTCCCCTGAACGTTCACAGTACGCTGCCAACGATGTGACAGGCGCCCATATCATCTGCTTCACCATTTCTCTCACCATGTGGAAATCTGGTCATCTCCTGTTGCACAATACGGGTATTTGCGATGTCCATTCGTGTCTGAAGCTGTCTACCACGTAATGGTTCCTTACCATCCGTATAAGATCAAAATCACATGGAGAAAAGTCCGGAGAGTATAGTGGGTACTCCAATTCTTACCAAAGCCAGCGGAGACCGGCTATATTGAGCGTTGTTCAACTCTGGTTAAAAGCACGGCGGTTGACTAAGAACTGATTTAACATTGTTCTCTATGCAACAAAAGGAAATCACAGGGCCATCTGGTATTATGGAAATATACTATGAATGAACGGTTTCCTCGAGACATATGACATTTTGTGATACCATCCCTTAGCTATGAGAAAAAAAATAGTTGCCATGACTTATGCCCCAACCCTCGTATTTATTTACTATTTGTTATTTCTTCATCCAATCATGTTCTCATTCTGTACCATATTTTCTGTATATAAAGGCTTATGTCCTCTGTATCCTTGATAAAGCCAGGAATAAATGGGGAAACTAGTCGGGAACTCTGTTCTCCCTTTGTTGTGTTGTAAAGTCTCTACCAATTTTAAACAAAATAATATTTCAATTGTAAATGCTTAAGTAATTTGAAATATCCATGTCAAATTTCCTGAATTAAAATAAATACAGCATTTACCTTATCAGTAACATCAACATTTTCTTCCACTGATTTTTCGACTGATATCACTACACTCATAATATCAGATTGATTATTACTGTCTGATGCTTTTATAAGTAAATGGAAAGTTTTTGGTGGAATTTTACACACTTCATGTCCACAGTCAGCAATGGATATACTACCGGTAGATTCATTAATAGTAAAACTGCAATCAAAATTTACAACTTATCAAGATCTGTAGATCCTTATCGTGTTTTGAAGCTAATACACTGCTTTGCAATGAAATTGCCTCACCCACAAGGAGTTATCCGAATGAGACAAAAGTAGGTATACAGCAAGAGATACATCTGAACACACCTTTATTACATTACAGAGCCAAGACGTGCACTCGTTTGTACAGGGTGTCCCAACGGAAAACATTGTTCCAGCCGCAGGTGTAGGTGATCATACAGGTGGTGAATGTCATCTTCGGGTATGTCTGTCCAGGCCTGGTGAACCTGCTGTATCAGTTCATGGAGATTTCGGGGTGATCGTAAATGACGTCCCACCACGTCCCACACGTGCTTAATTGGCGATAGCTCTGGGGAGCTCGCGGGCCATGGCAGGCAGTTGACATCATGCAGACATGCCATGCTCACGTTTGCCATGTACAGTCTGCTGTTATCCTCCTGAAAGACTGTGCTGGATATGGTGTGCAGAAAGGGCAGTAATACGGGTTGCAGAATCTCTGTGACGTACTATGCTGCTGTCAGGGTGCCTTGGATGGTGACTAAAGGTGTTCTGGTATCGTAGCCGATGGCACCCCAGACCATGATCCCAAGTGTTGGTCCACAATGGCGATACCGGATGCATTGCTTATTGGCACGTTCCAATGGTCTGCACCACACCCATCCGCATCTGTCGTTGGTATCCAAACAAAAGCAGGATTCATCGCTGAAGACCGCCGGGCGCCATTCCATTCGGTAACCCACTTGTTGTAGCCCATGACACCATTACAGTCGTATCGCATGGTGCTCAGGTGTCAAACAAAGACACAACAATGGACGCCTGGCAGACATTGTCGCGGCATGTAACCGGCGTGCTATTGTCGCTATTGACATTGGAGCGGTACCGGGAATAGTGATGTTGTCGCACAGCTGCCGCAGGGTGATGGTTCTTTCTGCTAGCGCTGTTCGCAGTATCCGCCTATCGGGTACGAGCTGACGTGGGCCCCAGACCCTGGTCTTCTGGCATGTGTGCCTTCCTCTCGCCATTGCCTCCAATGTCCCCCGACACATGGATAGTAATCCGTCTGGTTGACCATCCAGCCTCGGAGAGGCCAATAATCCGACCTCTTTCAAAGTCCATTAATTGCGTGAATGGTTGTCGTAGTTGTCGTCGCAGCATTGAGACCGTTGTGCGGATTACGGTACTGTACGTCACGAAGCAGTTGCTTCCTCCCTACTGTATGGAAAGTCTCGCACACGTGTCAACTGATGAGCCTATACAGGCACCCGGACACCCTGTATCAACCCAAATGGTCATGTCTTGTGAGCATGCATCTAATCATTTACTAGTCGGAGGTAGACGAACCCCAGCCCCCCCCCCCCTCCCACTAAATATGGATAAGGTCAGATAACTCCTTGTTGGTGGGGCAATTTCTTTTGCAAAGCAGTGTAGAAACAAGGGCGTGATTGCAACAGTAAAACTTTTTTTCTAAATTTATCATTATTCTCTTTGTATAATTTTCATTTTCTGATTAAATTTCTGAATAAAAGTTTCAGTATAATTTTCTGTTTCAATGTAAAATTCATCATAAAAAACAAAAACTCTTCCTCCACTCTAAATTATGAGAGCGTTCAGAAAAAAAAAATTGGTGACAAGAAGTAAAAGAAATAAAAAATTACTATAAAGTGGTCTTGTTATGAAGGTTTTCTGAATAGATGTATTCCCTACTTTGGTGGTCATGGTCTTGTTAGACAGGTGGTCTTCTTAGACAAGTTCAAAAGCATTATTAATGAGGGGTGAAATTCGGTTCTGCCCTGAAAGTTGTCTTCTAATAGAGGTTCCACTGTACCATCCAATGCTCATAAGTTAGGATTTGGCCTTGAATGAGCATGATTATTCCATTACGAAAATGGGAGTCAGGGACTTAGGGTAATGCAGTGCAGTGATCATCTGAAGCCAAAGTGAAGCTGCAGGCTCCGCTGTTATTACAAAGCGTTTTTTCTTCCAGTTTTCTCTGCTACAAGTAAAGCACTGACAAAATAGCTCATTTTAATAATTATGTGGTTTTACTGCAATAACGGTAGGACTTTAGTATAAGTCCCTTATTATAGCAATAGATTATTCATGCTCCTTCTAGGTTGAACCTTTACTTACAAATAACAGACAGCACAGGTATATATGCATCGATTTTAGATCACTTTCTAATGTCTAGTTTTTTTCTAGAACTGACTGTTGATGATTTAAGACTGAAACATTATCATACAATTAAAATTTCACTGTTGCAATCAAGACCCTTCTTTTTGTTAGATAAATTTAAAATTGATAAAATGACAGACAATTGTCTTGGTGATCTTAATAAGCTTTCAGTTAGTTATTCCTAATTGTACATTAATTGTGCAATACAAGATCCATATTTTGATGATGTCATAAAAAATTTATAATCTATTAATATGTAAAACTTCATAAAAAACAAAATGACTTACTATTCTGAAGTCATAGCTAGAAAAATATATTTAATTTTTCCATATTCATCACTATCAGCATCTGTTGCCTTAAAAATATAAAAATTTCTTATTAAAAATGAATAATATCAATAATACAAGTTTCTATAAAATTATGTATCAAATTCTCCTTCAAAATTTTAGACAATGTTGTTATTTTGATAATATACACTGCGTGAGCATGTTGCTAATGGGCCGGACCAATATAAAAAGGGAAGCTGAGTGTCGTCGACAACAGTAGACGTGTTCCATTCTTCAACTATGGGTAAACGATGCTATTTAACAGCCTTCGAACGAGGGATGATTGTAGGTGCTCGGAGCTATGGAGCGAGTATCAGCGAAACAGCAGCATTCGTAGGGTGCTCAAGAGCAGCCATCGTTAAAGTATTTAAAGACTGGATGGTTAGCTGGAAGACAGGATCTGAACGTTCGTGTTGTGGCTGCCCGCAGATGGTTGATGATGGGACAGAACGGAGATTGTCACGACTGGTAAAGGATAACAGAAGGGCAACTGTACATCAAATCACTGCTGACCTTAATCAGAGGTCCTCCAAAACGGTCTCTGAATGCACTGTCCGTCGCACACTGCATCGCATGGGATACGGAAGCTGAAGACCTGTCCGCACATCTTTGCTGTCTGCAGCCAACAAGCGGAAACGACTCCAATTCGCTCAGGAGCACAAGGACTAGACTATCGAGCAGTGGAAGCAAATCATTTTGTCTAACGAGTCACGATTCCAATTACATCGTGCAGACGGCCGCGTGAGAATCTGGCAGAGATAGCATGAAATCATGGACCCCGCATGCACGAGTACAACCCTTCAGGTCGTGTGGGCAGTGTTATGATCTGGGGAATGCTTTCCTGGCATGCATTGGGTCCGTTAATACGTGTCAAACAACGTCTGGATGGCACAACATACCTCCGTATTGTTGCCGATCAAGTCCACCCTGTCATGTTGATGGCATACCCTAATGGAGATGGCTACTTCCAGCAAAACAATGCGCCATGCCACAGAGCTCGTATTGTGCAGGAGTGGTTCCAGGAACATGAGGGCGACTTTACCTTACTTCGGTGGCCCCCACAATTCCCAGATCTCACTCCAATTGAGCATTTGTGGGACACCATCAGACGGCTGGATCCACCACCATCCAATCTAGACAGTGCTATCCATCAGGCATGGTGTCAGATTCCTCCCACCACCTTCCAACATCTCATGGAATCAATGCCACGAAGAATCCCCACAGTACTAAAGGCAAAAGGTGGCCTAACGAGATACTGACAGGGTGGTCATAATAATAATATGCTCACTCAGTGTATAATAATTTATATAATAATAATTTAACAACAACAGAGAATACTCAACCAGAAAATCTGGAGGGGAAATCCCCATGTTTAGCAGAAGCCCAAAACGGGGTAAATAATGGCACAAATAAAGAACGAATTAAGAAAGAACTTAATTAACAACAACAAAAGTAAAATTTAATAATAAAAACATAAGTCTAAGACAAGCAAAAAAAGAGATGAATAGGTTCGATGCTAAGACAAAAAAAGAGTAATAAACCATAATAATTTTAATTTCATGGCCATGGTACTATTAAAGTAATGGCTCAACATTTCCTACATCTTAAAAATATTATAACTTGGGATTTATAACTAGAGAGCTGATCAAACAAAGAAGTTAAGTTAATAAAAAATGTTTAATCAAAGTAAAGGGTATCCGAACATGAGCTGACATTTTAATTTTTTAATAAAACACATTTTTCATTGAAAATTTATAATACGAGGGTGGGCTGAAAAGTAATGCCTCCAAGGCCATAACACTTTTTATTTTTTAACGAATTTAAATTATTTTTTTTTCAAATGATGGCTTATTTTGTTCTCTTTCAAAAACACTTTATGTCTATGCCAGTAGATGGTGTAGGTGTGCTGAAAATGAAACATAATGGCGACCTATATGAAAGTCAAGTTGAAACCGCGTGCAGTGATTGAGTTTTTGACAGCTGAAGGTTGCGATCCTGTCCAAATTCATCGCCGAATGACAGCTGTATACGTCAGTACAGTGAGAAGATGGGCAAGATTAGTGAAAGAACAAAACCCAGCAAGCTCTAGCCTAGCTGATCAACCCCGCAGTGGACGACCAATCACAGCAACAGACGAGCAACATCGGTTTCGTGTCGATCAAATGATTCGTTCCAACCGCCGAATTAAGCAATATGACATCGCTACAGAGCTCCAAATTTCCAAGGAGAGAGTGCACGTTATCATAACCGAGTTGCTGGGATATCGTAAGGTGTGTGCTCGTTGGGTACCGCATATGCTCACTCCTGAACTCAAAGAGAAGAGAAAGAATGCTTGCCAGGATCTGTTGGCCCGGTACGAGCGTGAGGGTGAGGCTTTTCTGCAGCACATTCTCACGGGGGATGAATCATGGGCACATCATTTTGACCCAGAGAACAAACAACAATCGTTGGAATATCGCCATGCAACATCTCCACGTCCCAAAAAGTTCAAGGTTGTCAAGTCAGCAGGGAAAGTCACGTTGACCATCTTTTGGGACTTCCAGGATGTTGTCCACCTTGACTTCTTGGAACCAGGAACCACGATCAACTCAAAACAGTACGTTTAAACGCTAGAGAAGCTTCGCGGTTGCTCTGAGTTCGGAAGGGTATGGACCCTATTCTGCAGCACGACAATGCACGTCCGCACACAAGTCGAGAAACACAAGAAGGGTTCCAGCGACTGAAGTTCATGGAGGTTCGAACGCATCCGCCATACAGCCCTGACCTCGCTCCCAGTGATTTTCACTTGTTCCCAAAGCTTAAAGAATCGCTTAAAGGACATCGAGTCGGCTCTGATGACGAGCTGAAAGACGCGATTCGATCCTGGTGTCGAAAACAACCAAATGACTTCTTCTCCGACGGGATGTCACAACTAGTGTCACGTTGGCAAAAGTGTGTGGACAGAGATGGGGACTGTTGAAAAGTGAATAATGCATTGAAAAGAGAACAAAATAAGCCATCATTTGAAAGAAAAAATTTAAATTCGTTAAAAAATAAAAGTGTTATGGCCTTGGAGGCATTACTTTTCAGCCCACCCTCGTATTTTTGTTTTATTAGAAAGTAAAAACATAGAAATTAAAAGTGAAGCAATATATCTGACAAATGACCATCCCGGCCTTGGTAGCACAACTTCACTCTTTTGAGGAAATTTTCCATAACATGTTGACATAATTTCTGGGAAATTTCGGCAATGTTGTGTTGAATTTCATCTTTGAGGTCCTCAATGGTTTGTGGTTAATTGACGTACACTTTATCCTTAAGATAATCCCAGAGAAAAAGTCTAATGGTGTCAAGTCACATGATCTTGGCAGCCAATTCATATCATCTCACTACGAAATAACATGACCGTTAAATTTTTCTTGCAATAACTGCATGGTTTCATTGCCAGTGTGACATGTTATACCGTCCTATTGAAACTGGTAGACTCAAATTTATTGCTCAAATTCACCACAGTGTTAATGAGAAGGTGCACTACGGTGACCAAAAAAGTGCAGCATCTGCGAACAGTGAATTTTTGAAGCATTGTTCGATTGTGTGGTTTTGCATAATTTAACCTCAATGTTTAATACTGGCAGAATATAAAAATCTCTACTCTTGTTGTACCATGAAAAAAATGGCGGAAAATTCAAAATGTAAGTTCATTTTGGAACGCCCTTTAAATAATAAAGTAGGAATATCAACAACTCACATTAACAGTTAATAGTTGTTTATTGTTTTCTTGCTCAGTGAATATTTTTATCAGATATTCACTTTTTTCAAAAATAGGCTTGTTATCATTGACATCTTGTAATTTTATTTTAATCTTTGCAGATGATGCACGTCCATGTGAATCTGTTGCAGTAACCTGTTCCAAATGAATTAAAATAAACTAATGAGGGAATAAATAAATAAATAAATAAATAAATAAATAAATAAATAAATAAATAAATAAATAAATAAATAAATACCATAAATATGTAAAAATACAAAAGCAAGATTTACACAAAAGCCAATGAATTATTTACATCTGTGAAATCTATGTACAGTGGAACCTTGGTTCACGAATGCCCCGATTCACAAACAATTCGGTTTACGAACAACAGCTTTTGTTTCAGTTTACACACCACGAGTACGCACCACAGGGTCAAACAATCACCAAAGAGTACTACTACAGGGATGTCCTCCGTCGCCTGCGTAATGAGGTGCGGCGCAAGAGACCGCAATTGTGGTCAACAGGCAATTGGTGCCTCAAAAACCAAACTTGATTCAGACTTTTTTGGCGAAAAACCAGACTCCCATGGTACAACAGGCTCCTTACTCTCCTGACCTGGCTCCCTGCGACTTTTGGCTGTTCCCCAAACTCAAGAGGTCATTGAAAGGTTCGCAATTTCAGACAAGAGAGGGCATTATGGCTGCAACGACAGCCGAGCTAAACTCCATTCTGAAAGACGCTTTCCAGGAATGCTTCCAACAATGGCGGCACCGCTGGAAGCTGTGTGTGGAGTCCCAAGGAGACTACTTTGAGGGTGATTAGGTTTCCAATGCTTCATGTGTGTATTTTTTTTTTCCTGGCCGAAGGTCGGATACTTTTCTCACAGGCCTCGTACATGCTGTAAACTGGACCAAAGCGGGTCCAATAAAATATCAAACAGATGTTTCTAATTGTAGTGTGTGTATCTCAAAAGTGATAGGAAAGTTTTAATTTAAGATTAGTTATAGCTTTAATGAAGATTAATGACAGCTTCCATATTTCTTTCAGCTCCTTTATCCTGAAATAAGGATAAGACCCTATCCCTTAAGTTTTAAAAGCATATCAAAAAACCCTGGAGATTATTTATAAGCAGAATAAATAAATAAATTCTTCATAGCCTATTTTATTACCTTGAAATCAAGTGATCTCATAGAAACATCTTCATAATCCAAAATATTTCCATTTGTAATGCTAATCAGAACTTTTGCTTCCTTATGTGATGATAATGGATGCACTTGAAATAGATTTCTTAAATGCAGTGGAGCATCAATACTTAAATTAAATGTTGCATTATCACCCTGTGTAAAATGAAGAAAGTGATAGTGTTTATTAACTTTGGAAATAATTTTATAAAAATTACACATTTTCATAATCAGTTGGGTTTGGAATAGGATAACAGCAGCATTATAAAAAGGAAGAGAATGAAAAATAACAATCAAGCTATGGAAAAGCTTAAGAAAATAACAAATTAGAGTTAATGTTTTAATATAAGATAAAGATATTAACATGAAAAACCATAAGGAAAAAAAACTCCTGGATTTGAACCAGGGACCATGTGTATGCCTCTACCAACACCGGGTTACCTTGGCCACTTTACAGCATGACTGTCTCAGTGTACATTTATGCTATGCTAATTAAATTCTCTTTGTGGAAAAGAGACCTTTTTGACCTTTTTTTTCCCATTGCTATAGTATCCATTTGTAAAAATGACATTTTAGGGTTTATTCTGTTAAGGTCATGAAATTTAGCAGATGCAGAAGAAAATAAGGACGAGACACATGAACCCTGGCCTGACATGAATACAACGGGTGTGTTTACTTATTGCGACGAAAGCGACTAGCCGTTACTATGAATCACGATGCCGTGAAAGTCATTAGCCTGATGATATACAAACAACTTCTTAAGAACGACTGCTTTCAAGCGGGAATTGACAACAGCGATGTATGACTTCTAATGCTCGCAGTAAACAACGAAACGATAATGCAATATTTTCATTAAAGATGTTTTCGAAATGATCCCAAACCCTATTAGTTCGAATGTTCTGTTCTGTTTGAACTAATTCTTTCATTTGTAAGAATGCCATGGATGGCTAAAACCGTGATCACCTTCTCTATAGCTAATCCCGCAGAAGCTGAAGATAGTGTTAACTGAAGTAGTCAATCTGGCGAGACCAAACAAACTCAATTACGTTAATTTCGTCGCTTTGTTGCATTAAACAAACGCAGCCAATAATAACATTGGTGAAACAATTATACAGTATAGGAATGGTCAGGACTTGGGATACTCTGGATAAGGGTACTTTTATAATATTTAATGCTCCAAATTAAGAAAAACCCCTTTACCCAAAATATCCCAAGTCCTGAGCATTCCAGATAAAGATCCTATATTATATAATGAAAATATTAAGCCTTATCTAAGAATATTAAGAATCCATATTATTATTATTATTAAGTACCGAAAGGTGCTTTATGCTATCAGTATAGGGAAACGTGTCTGCTTGTCTGTCCGTCTGTCTGTAACTCTACTCCTCCGAGGCTATGAAAGATTTTCAAAAACTGTTTTTGTCAGTCGATGAATATGGTTCATGGCATGAACCAATCACAAATATTATCTAAATCGGTTCATTGGCACGTGCACAAATGGTACCTCAATTTTCCCGCCAAGCAATTTTCAATGGGAAAACATATTAAGTAATATATCAAACAAATTGTAATGACGAGATAGAAGCAAATATAAATTACTATTTTCGGCAATTAATAAATATGGTTCCAGAAATGGCATGTAATATATCGAACGACTTGGAATGACGTATCATGAATGAATATAACGTAAAAGTAATGATAGTCGAAATTGGTTTCAAGGAACCTGGTTTAGTGGAACCATTATGGTTCATTGGAACTTTCAATGCTAAAATATGGCATGTAATATATCAAACGACTTGGAATGATGTGTCATGAATGAATATAACGTAAAATTAATGATAGTCGAGATTGGTTCCAAGAAACCTGGTTTAGCGGAACCATTATGGTTCAGTAGAACTTTCAATGGTAAAATATGGCATATAATATATCAAACAAATTCGAATGATGTGTTATGAATGAATATAACGTAAAATTAATGATAGTCGAAATTGGTTTCAAGGAACCTGGTTTAGTGTAACCATTTTGGTTCATTGGAACTTTAAATGCTAAAATATGGCATGTAATATATCGAACAACTTGGAATGATGTGTCATGAAATAATATAACGTAAAATTAATGATAATCCAAATTGGTTCAAAGGTACGTGGTTAATGGATCATTATGGTCCATTTGAAACTTACAATATTAACATAGGGCAGTTTAAAATATGGTTCTGTGTATGGTTTAGTTTAACCTTTTGGTACTTGGCTATGTCATTACTCAATGGTTTATTATTATTATTTTGTCAATTATTTTTTAAAAAATTCTATATCACTCAAAAATAAAGTTTTTATTATTGATTTTAGTTAACTTTTTTTGCTTAAATCTTAATATTTTCATTACTGAAATGAAAAAACAATACCAATGCTTCCCAACTCTATTAAGCATCCACATTTATATTCAAAAGACTCTTGAGAAGTTAGCACAAAATCAAAGAGTTCTGCAGATTTGTTTAAGAAAATACTTGAATAAAAATTATTCATAATATTGATGGCATACATTATCTGGATCCACCACTAGAAAATCTAAGCCTGGAAGAGGTAAATTAGCAGGAATGTTTTCAGGAATTTTAACTTCTACTTCTGTAGGAGTAAAATAAGGTGAATTGTCGTTTATATCTAAAATTTCTGCAAGAATGACTACTCTTGATATCTCTTCTGTTAGCAAATTATCTTCTAATTCTGTTGCCTAATGCAATAAAAGAATAAAGAATTAGACTTGAATATTTGTTGGCAAATAAATAAACCCTGATGATGATAATGAAATGGTTAACCTTGATCTGAAACCTGTATTTTCCTTCTACGCTCTCAATAATGGGATCTTCTCTATCTATTAATTTTCCTGTTGTAGCCAATGTTATTCTATATTTTCCATTTGTCTCGTTATTCACTTCATGTATGTAGAAATATCCTAAGACATCTATGATTTAAGAATAATTTAGGTATTAAAAAATAAATTTTTGAAATATTATACAGGGTGATTATAATTAAAGTTACGATTTCAAAAATCGATAATTTGAAAACTGCTCGTCAGAATGACCTAATATTTTAGCAGAACAATCGTGAGGCAATGGAATTTTGTTTGGCGAAGGAAAATAAATAGTTCCAAAATCTGTCGATAGATGGCGCTGGCAGGGTAATGTCAGGGGGGAAACCCAACAACGTGGGCCGCCATTTTCCAACAACGTGGCCGCCACGTTTCCCTGACTTAAACCCGTGTGATTTCTGGCTTTGGGGGTACCTGAAGAATGTTGTTTACAGTGGGCGGATTGAGAATCTAGCCGACTTGAAGGCAAGCATCACACACCACATCCATTGCATCTGTACAGATCTTATCTTATCTTGTACAGAGGGTAGATTATCGCAAAACGATAATCTGCAGCACTTACTCTTTCGAGGGAGTATTGCGCCACCCCAGTAACTAACGACTGCTACGAGATGATAGTAGCAGCCGGAACCGACGGCTTAATGTGCCCTCCGAAGCACGGGGGGTTCATGATGGAAGAGCTACTGGCGGACGAACAAGCCAGTGGCTATCACCAGCTGCTGGACATCCAGCACTGGTTACTCAGAAAATGAGTCAGACTAAAGTCCCCCAACAGCTGGGCCCCAAATAGCCGTCCCATCCAGCAGTGGTCCTCAAGCCACTGGCTGTCACCCAGCCAGCAGCTGGCCGCGTCTGAGTCTGAAGTTGCTTAGCTCCATCGATCAGCGAGCCAACTGACGAGACAACCAGGCCACGCCACCCCCATCTGTACAGATACCCTCCGATCTGTTGTGGAGCATGCCATTTTGCGCTTCCAATCAGTAGCGGAACAAGGCGGAAGGCATATCGAACAACTTCTGCCTTAATCATCAGTAATATGTTTGTCATCAGTAATTCTCTGTTTATTTGGCATTATCACTGTTGTCGCTGTTAACACGTATTCGTGTCTTTTCGCTAATAAATTTTTCGTAAACCCCTGAACTCTGTTGTTTCCTTTTGGCTAACAACATTCCTGTGTTTCACGAATCCATTTTTGGTTTTTCCCCTGACATTACCCTGCCAGCACCACCTATCGGCAGACTTTGGAACTATTATTTTCCTTCGCCAAACAAAATTCCTTTTTACTTTTTTGCACCTGAAAATCCCTTCTCTATATAAAATGGATCTACAAATGAGATAATGCTTGTTACGAGAGAAAATCAAAAAGTAATTGAGTAAATTTTTCACAGCAAAACTATCAGGTATTTGCAAAAATCATTATATACATTTGAAAGAGCACTTAATTCTCCACCACCCCAGGAGATGGCAGGCGTGTATTTTTTCTGAATGCACAGCTACAGCAGTTCCAAAATTGCGGGTAAGCTGGAGACATTCGAGATTGTGGTGATCCAGAATGTGGTCAGATTTCTGTGGTCAAAGGTACAAAAGCCTTTTGAAATCTTTTGCGAGTTGTGTGCAACATACAGTGACACTTGCATGAAATTGATAAATGTGTGCAACTTGTGTGCCAAGTTCACAGCAGGGCATGAAAGTGTCCTCGATGAACCACATTCTGGACAGCCGTGCACATCCCATACACAGGAGAAAATTAATGCCGTGAATGCAGTGATTCAGTGAGAATGGCAGGTAACGATCCAAGCAGTGGCACTGGAAGTGGATATTTCATAAGGAACTCTACATCACATCAAGATTTTATATACAGGGTGTTTTTGAAATTGTTACATGATCATAAGAAGTCATAATTAAGGGTTTATTATTGGTAGAAATACGATTTACAATGCCTTTTTATGATGATGTAACAATGTATGAAGTTTCAATGCACAGGCATTTTTTTTTTAGGAACTGTTGGTCGTGCGGAATTGCAGTTGTTTTGAGTACAGATTTTTTGGGAGATGATAGAAGAGGTCCTTAGAAGTATTTTGTCATATGAACATGGGGTCCCCACAGTTTAAAAGTTATTACAGTAGATTGCTTGTGTTAATTGTTAAAAATAAAATAATCTAGGCCTACCAACGCACACTGCATCCCGGTGTCATTTGATTGTTCAATGCAGTATTGTAAGTAAACGGAGCTGCAAGGACCCCATGTTCATATGACAAAAAATACTTCTAAGGACCTCTTCTATCATCTCCCAAAAAATCTGTACTCAATTCAAAAACACCTTGTATATCTTGTAAGCCGTTATTGGGCCTTTATACCTGTTGTTTGCGAAATTTCAAATAAATAAATAAAACAAAAATAAATCATCCATGAAGACCTTAAGTTTCGGAAAGTGTCAGCAAGATGGGTCCCTAGACAGTTCACACCAGTGCACATGGAGAACCGCTTGGCATATCGTTTGGAGCATTTAATTTGGTACCACAAGGAGGGACACTCATTCCTTGAGCACATTGTCACCAGAGATGAAAAGTGGGCATTTCATTTCACCCCCAAAATGAAGCGACAGAGTAGAGTCTCCCCCTTCAAAAAAATTCAAAACAACATCTTCCACAAGAAAGATCATGGTTACTGTTTTCTGGAACAACCAGGGTGTGCTTCTTGCTGATTTTCTGGTTGAAGGAGAAACGGTGAACGCTGCTGCTTATTCTACCACGTTGGATCGGCTATGAGCTGCTCTGTGCCAAAAGCATCTGCAGAAGGCTATGGACGAGCTCATCATTCAGAGAAACTGTGCATCCCCATTTACTGCATCAGTGTCACAAAAATTGCAGTTCTGGAAGTGGGAAGTCCTACAGTTTCAGATCTGGTGCCCTTGGACTTTCACCTGTTGGACCTCTAATGCAACACCTTGCTGGCATAAGCTTCCACAGCGAATGAATGGCTTCCGGAGTGTGTGGTCATGGCTTCACTCCCAGCCGAACGAATTATATGCTATGGGCATCAAAAAGTTGGTCTCACGTTGGGACAAATGCTTAAACGTGAATGGTTGTTATGCTGAGAACTAGATCAATGTTCATCATTCAAAATGTACACGAGTTTTGCAAATACACGACGGTTTGCTGTGAAAAATTTACTCAATCACTTTTTGATTTCCCTTTGTAGTTTTTAAAATTAATAAAATTCATTTAAAATTTAGCAAGAATAGTAAACCGTTCTTTAGAATTACCATTTTCTAAAGAGAAGTTAAGTGTTCGAGGATTTCCTGTATCTCCATCATAAGCTGTAACTGTTAATACAGGTTCAATCTGAAAAAATAAATTTTATCTCTCATGTTGATAATTCTATTTTTTTTTTTCTGTTCTTAATAACTACAACGAAAACATTATTAAAATTCTTAATAACTATTATAAAAATATTTACTTTTGTTTGTCCTTCAGAAAGTTGGAAAAAATAGTGATTTTTTTCAAATGCAGGAGGGTGATCTTGTTCATCTTCAACATAGGCAACAATTATAGCCGATGCAAAATTGTGTTTTCCAACACCCTGATCCTATGTTTATAAAAATTAAACTTTAATTTGAAAATCAAGTATAGATGTAGATATGCCAATAAGAAAATTTAAAAAGTAAAAATGGATTCTCACCTCTGCTTTTATTGCAATCACATATGTAGACGCCGTTTCATAATCTAATTGTGCTTGTAGAATAACAGTACCACGATATTTTCCATCTCCAATTTTCTCAGTCTTAATAAAAAATTTAGTACATGCCTCTGGAGTCTGAAAGATTATATCATCATTTTATCTAGGGCACAGGTTAATGTAATATCATATATAATATACACTGAGTGAGCATATTATTATGACCACCTGACATGTTTATGCAAGTGCGCGCACAGACGTCGCCACAATGTTGCTAAACGACGCGATTTAACAGCCTTCGAACGCGGGATGATTGTAGGTGCACGGAGCTATGGAGCGAGTATCAGCGAAACAGCAGCTTTTGTGGGGTGCGCAAGAGGAGCCGTCGTTAAAGTATTTAAAGACTGGATGGTTAGCCGGAAGATGAGGTCTGAACGTTCGCGTTGTGGCCGCCCGCAGATGGTTGATGATCGGACAGAACGGAGACTGTCATGACTGGTAAAGGATAACAGAAGGGCAACTATGCATCAAATCACTACTGACCTTAATCAGGGGTCCTCCAAAACGGTCTCTGAATGGACTGTCCACCGCACACTGTATCGCATGGGATACGGAAGCCGAAGACCTGTTCCGCATACCTTTGCTGTCTGCAGCCAACAAGCGGAAACTACTCTAATTCGCTCAGGAGGGGACTGGACTATCGAGCAGTGGAAACAAATCATTTTGTCTGACAAGTCACGATTCCAGTTACATCATGCAGACGGCCGCGTGAGAATCTGGCGGAAATAGCACGAAAGCATGGACCCCCCATGCATGAGTACAACCCTTCAGGCTGGTGCGGGCAGTGTTATGGTCTGGGGAATGTTTTCCTGGCATGCGATGGGTCCTTTAATACGTGTTGAACAACGTCTGGATGGCACAGCATACCTCCGTATCGTCACCGATCAAGTTCATTCTGTCATGTTGATGGCGTACCCCAATGGAGATGGCTACTTCCAGCAAGACAATGCGCCATGCCACAGAGCTCATATTGTGCAGGAGTGGTTCCAGGAACACGATGGGAACTTTAACTTGCTTCGGTGGCCCCCACAATCCCAAGATCTACCTCCAATTGAGCATTTGTGGGACGAAGTCGAACGAACCATCAGACGGCTGGATCCACCACCGTTCAATCTAGCACAACTAGACAGTGCTATCCATCAGGCATGGTGTCAGATTCCTCCCACCACCTTCCAACATCTCGTGGAATCAATGCCACAAAGAATCACTGCAGTATTAAAGGCAAAAGGTGGCCCAACGAGATACTGACAGGGTGGTCATAGTAATATGCTCACTCAGTTTATGTAGATTGATATAACTACATATAGGTAATTTTTTATAAGTTTAGAAATAAAATAAGTATTTACTACATAACAATGTATCAGACAGCAATGAATAGAAAACTCTCAATATTTATATATGTGCTTGATGTGTATTATTGGGCTTGGTCTTATTGCGCATAAGATGATGTTGCAATGTTATCTGGCATTACCTGAATGAATGTCTGCCTCAACACTGGATTGGCTGTGTTACTGCCAACAACCTGCCATTCGTGAAGTGAATGACAGATAATCCAGCTCTGTCCACATGAATCTCGACATATATGGGATAATGACCCCACTGCTTCAGAAATGCATCATTTCAGACTGCCTAATTGTTGCAGTCAGGCTGGGGGAGAGGACTGAAGATACACTTTTATTCCTTAATGTACATGTACGCCCACAAAAGAAGTCACAAGATGCCGGTTTTAATGATTTGTGATAGTCAGTGTAATGATAGAAAGTTATTGCTTCCCACATGGCCAATCCAACGTTCTGGTAAGATACCATTTGGGTATTGGTGTAGAAATGTTGTTGAAAAACTACACTGGGAAGATGCTCCTCAAGCTGAAGCATAAGCCATTTTAATACTTTCGTACAAATGAAAACGAAAATTATTTATTTTATCCAAAGTGAATACAAGGAATTTAAAAATACTCTCCAAATGCATTAAGGCATTTATCGCACTGTGTAACAAGCTGTGTAATTCCTTTATGGAAGAAGTCTTTCGGTTGCATGTGGAACCATTCCAAAACCTCTTCCTTCACTTCATCGTCCGACTGAAACCTGCGGCCTTCAAGATGTTTCTTGAGATCCCAAAACACGTGAATGTCACATGGGGATAAGACAAGGCTGTAAGGTGGATGCGGCATTGCTTCCCAGTTGAACTTTTTGATTTCGAGGTGTGATGATGCGCGTTGTCGTGGAAAAGAAGCACTCCTTCTGTAAGAAGTCCAGGACACTTTTATTTGATGGCCGCACACAGTGCCTTCAATATTTCCCCATATCGTGCTGTGTTAACACTGGTGCCTTTTTCAAGTAAAATCCAAAAACATGGTCAACATCACCTTCTCTGTGCTGTTTGTGATTGCTTTTGATTTTTTTTGGGGGGGGGGTTTGTTGTTTGGACGAAGCGATCAATTGCAGAGCTTCGAAACACGAGCTATCATTCTTCTCATGTGATGCAACACTTGCAACCTATTTTCAGTTTTCACGTGGGGTTTGCAATGTTGAAAACAAAAACTTAGGATCCTACATGTCGTCTTTTTTTTTTTTCCTACACAAATTTTTGTTTTCATTTGTACGACCCTTATAATATGAACAGATAGGACTTGCCAATCATAATAGGCTCAAACTACTGGAGGAAGAGCTGGATTTTTCCTGGGTCATAAACAGCTCCACTGGTTTCAATTTCCTTCACTCAATGTGCAATACCATTTCTATGTAGTGAACACTTATCAAATTTGATAGGAAACTGCCACTGGTATGTTCAAATTCTAACACAAAAATTGCTTTCTCCTGCTTTGATGTTTGACTTTAACCATCTTGCTTACCACCTCTACTAGCACCACTAGAGACATTTACCTAAATTTCTATACATAGACAATAAAGTGCACCTTTCATCTTCTTTTCTTTTCTTTTTTTTTTTTTTTACACTAACTTATCACAGTTACCACTTTTACTAATCTTGCTAGTTTCTTTTTTCACCATTCGTTTTGGAATCATTCGGTGTTTGATATATGATCCATAAATGACAGGAATTGAATTTGATTCCAAGTTGATTAAAATAATTTTTGTGTCTGAAATATTGGCCAAAATCCAAAATCCTACCATAGACAATGTCTCAAAAACAGTAAATCTTTACAAATCAGTGTAAATCAATAATAGCCTATTGATTGACCAGGAAAATATCAAGATCTAGATTTCATATATCAAGATCAAGGCCAAAAGAAGTTGTGATGCAAAACTCCCATAAAATACAGGGTTATTCAAATGAATCATCCGATTTCAAAATGCTATATTTTCAAAAATAAACGACACAGAATGATAAGTAAAACATGAATACAAAGGGAAAACATTAAAGTTTTTTTTTACAAGTGTTCAATATAACTTCCTTTTGTTACACGTATAATGTCAAGAAGGTATGTAAATTCCTGCCAAACACGTTCTAATGTGTCACTGGTAATTGAACATACAGCAGCAGTAATCCTTTGTTTAATTTCACATAAATTCGTGGGTAATGGTGGCATATAAACTTTATCTTTTACAAATCCCCAAAGGAAGACATTGCAATGGAGTCATATCAGGTGACCTAGGTGGCGAGCTATGTAAACAGTCAATTTTTTTGTTCTTCATATAAAAGTATCTCTCACTCTATCAAGATTTTCTGCAGATATGCCTGGTTGCCATAGACTGGTCTTTTCCACTTTTCCCTTTAAATAGACATGGACTGGTCTCAAACAGATGACACCATCTTCGAATACTCTGAGCCATAGGCAGATTACTTCAGTACTTTTTTCAAAATTCATGCTGAAAGGTGATTACTGATCCACATCGCACAAACAAGAACACGCAAAAGGACGTCATTATCACTTCTGCGGTTGCAAAACCCTGTCAAACAGCTTTCGTGAAATAGCTTCACGAAAAATACACGGTCGCCATCTAGCGTTCGCAATATAAAACTTAGATATTTACCCTTTGTATTCATGTATTACTTATCATTCTGTGTCATTTATTTTCGAAAATATGGATTTTTGAAATCGGATGATTCATTTTGAACAACCCTGTATATAACAAGCCTCACTTTCAAAGAAAAGCTGATACGTGCTTTGTTTCCTGACCAACAATCTATTTGCTGGCAATTCAATTTAAGCCCCACTTCAAATCCCTTTATTTAGAAATTTGAGTTTTCGTCTTTATCCACTTCATCTTTTACATGCTAAGGTTATTATAAGAAATGCTAGACTAACTGTGTCTTCATCACAAGAAATTAGAATTTCACTATTGCTTCCTGAATCTTTGTCGGTCACTAGTATACCATCATAGAGTACCAGCTCAAGTGCAGTTGACTGAAAGGAAAAAATTAAAATTTAAAAAAAAAAAAAAAAAAAAAAAAAAAAAAAATCAAACATATATGATAGTGAATAAAAAAATATACATAAAAGTAATGGAATTTCAGTTCAATAAGATCAATAGAAATAAAGAAAATATAAAATAACCAAATCTCATTTTGTCTATCTTTCCATTGTTCCCTTCACATTGTATTTTTGTTACAATATAATATCAATGATCAGTTATAGCTTTCTACTTGTTGTCTATGAAAACAAAGGAATATTTAACAATTATCATTGATTATAACAGTTAAATGGTCATAATGCAAAATGTTCAAAACTTCAAATGTTAAGGGTCTAAACATCACTCGAAGTTTGCTGAAAACCTGTCGAAAACGTCATTTAATCTCAACAATTGCCGCCGATTTAATTGTAATCGCCCCTTTGAATTTAATGAACTGCTGGTGCGGAAAGTTCATAAATGACGTAACGACGCAATTTAAATTTTGAGTTTTCGACATTTTCGATAAGGAACTTTAAGTTTGTAATCATGCAAAGGATCACGCTAGGTATTTTATGACCATCTAACCTGTATATGAGCCACCTTCTTGGGAATGATATTGAGTAATATACTTATGTATGTGAACAGTTATGATGTAACAGGGATGAGTAAAATGTATGGAAGATGTTGACAGTATGCTATAATTCGAGTCTGAGGGGAGTAAGAAAAACAGACGTGGCCTAAGAAGGATGAGGATAAGGTTACAGTCAGTAGGGGTTGTAAATAAGAAAGAATATTATGGGGAGGGACATGAGGATCTTAACCAGAAAGATTGAAAGTGGACTCAAATTTCGATATTGATTTATTTTTATATCTAACTTCTGAGAATTTTTTAATATTTAATTGAAATTTCATGTTTTAATTTGAAATTTTAGGTACAATGCAAAAATGAACAATTAGAGTTGGAGTTGATTAGTCTTTTTATATGAAAATATTTTCTAAAAGAATTAATTGATCACTTACCTCTTTAACAGAAAATAAATAAGGAAGATTTTCGAATACTGGCAAGTTATCATTTTGATCCAATATAATTATTTCACGTTTAAGAGAAACCTGCATAAAAATATTAATTTTTAAAATAATTTTTAATTTTATTTGTTGCCTATACATTTCAAAATTTTTGTTAAATTTTCTCACAGTATTAGCTTTCTGTCCAAATATTTCTTCATCCGTTGCTGTGATTGTTACTTCAACCGTAGATTGCTGTTCTCTATCCAAGGCAGAATTTAAAGTGATGACACCTGTGCTGCTATTCACAGTGAACTGCGGACTGATGATTCCATAATGTATTTTTGTATCTTCTGGATCAGTGGCTTTTAATGTATACACAGATGAACCTTGAAATATTTCAAAATTGGTTTTTATTTTAACTTTGATTGTTCTTAGGTTAAAATTCCCAACATTTCTTAAACTTGATGTTTACCTTTAGCCGTGTCTTCTCTGATAGAAAACCGACTCATATCCCCACCTGGAAGAAACTCAGGTGGCTTATTTTGTTGTCCGTTAACGTTTTCTGTCGGGGAAAACAAATAAATAACGATTCAGATTTCGCAGTAAGGAACTGTTTGTAAAATGCCAGATTTTAAGAAACATTTAAAGAAACTCACCTTTTAGGAAAAGAAATGCAATCACAATTAATGAATTCTGAAGAAAGAACATTTTGAAAATAGAAAATTTCGAAAGTGGCTGGGTGAAAAGTAGAAAGTCTTCGCGAATAAGTGATATCGGTTAATTCATCTTAATAAATTTCTTAGAGCACAAGCCAATTAGCAAAACGGATGGATCCACATCTTGTCAGAAGAGCTGAATGCACTCTGTTCACATTTTCCGTTTCACGACAAAACGTCTTACCATGTACTTCCGTGAAAGATAAAAATGTTAATAAATATGCTTATGGAAGAGAAGCAACTCATGCTAAAAAAGGTCCCAAGTCCTTGAGTCATTGACTCTTTCCCGATGCTTTCCCATCGTTTCCCTTTCTCTTTCCCGAGTCGCCCCAGGGGTGAACATGGTTTGCAATAAGTTCACGACGCCTTTCGCCGCAAGAAAAAAGACGGAATTTTACCTGATGTACAAGCCCTAGTTGAGTCTAGTTGCTCAATATACTCTGCATTAAATAACAAGTACAGTTTTCCTCGTGGTAGTAGGTCAGCTCAAAGATCGGTGAACTCCGAGCCCAGACAATTAAACTTAATTGTTCCTATCCTTAACAAAAACAATATAGCGGATGGATTATTTATTGAATAAAGTTTAAAAAAACGATAAACTGCAGTTTAAAGTTTTATACAAGAGTAAGCTAACAGTAATTTGACATTGAAAGAGGGCTTTTGGGGTTTGTTTGTTTTTTTAACGAATATTATTGAATAAAATTCTTTTATTTTATTACATTTTTATAAAAAGAAAAGAAAAAGAATAGTCGTTACATGTTTCTTTAAGTGGAAACGCAATATCAATAAATCAGATTAATAAAACCTCAGTAAGTTACATTTCAATAGATCCAATGGTTATTTAACACCGAAAAGAGGAATAGAAAGAAAAGTGAGAAGATAGGGACGGATGTCTTCTTCTTGAAGAAAGAAAAAAAAAAGTTCTTCTTAATCCAGTAAAATGTTTGGCGATATACTTTTTAAAGAAAAGTTGCAAAGTTCTAAGAAAATTAAAATTAAAATATTAACAGCTCAATTGGTAGAGACGACGAGCGTGATACTCCTGGTTTCCGATTCGAATCCAGATCTTTTATTTTCCCTTCCGTTTTTTCTAATAATACATGTATCAGTAACTAATATCTCCTTCATCCATCCCTGCTAATGTTTAGAGCATTAGCTCCAGTTTTTATTGATTACTTTTTAAAACATTAACTTTAAAATTTTTCTACACAATTTAGTTTTCCCGTTATAATTAAATTTTTCCTTTTTAATATTTATAATTAATCGAGAAGGAGTGTTTAATGACAAATAGTCTCCTTTTAATGTGAAAAACGTAAACTAAACATATATTCTCATTATTGTAATGTAAACCCGTAAAACTGAATATTATAAACTCGAAGATATTATTATTATTATTAAATCTTTATTTCACACTGGGTAAAAAAAAAAAAAAAAAAAAATACAAAAAGAAGATATATAGAAAAGAAATCAGTATGAAAAAAAGTCCACCAAAAAAGCTAAGCTTTGACAAGGGTGGCCTTTAAAAAAGAAGAAATAACAAGAAAAAACAGAAATAGAAATAATAAAATTACAGTTAATAGTTTATAACAATCCATTTTCTAATTTACATTTTAAATACATTATACGAAGTTATATTTTTAATATCTGGAGGGATTTGGTTCCAGATAGTTATCATTTGATTATATATTGTATATTTACCATATTTTTATAACATTTTGCTATATTTTTATAATAATTACCTTTTAACTTCGTATCGTAATCATGAAAATTCTCATTAAGAAAAAAAGCTAGACCTTTTAAAATTAATTTCTTTAAACATTTGTATACATAGGGCGATTACATGCGTTTGTTTCAAAGTTAAGATATTCACAGAATTAAAATGAGTTTTTGTAATTGTACTAAAAATACAATTGAGTTTTTGTAATTGTAAATGAAATAAAATTCTAAAAGAACGATTGAGAATCTTCTGCAGTTGTGACATTAAAGTTACTGCAGCTTCATCCCAACAAACATTTAAATGCATAATATAAGGGTTTATAAAAGCATTATATAATACTACACAAGCTTTAATAGACAATAATTGGGGCAATTTTCTCTGATCTAAAAATTATGTGCTCTTTCCAACACAAATTTGCTGTAAACCACACACCTAGAATTTTGATTGCGTATTTTTGTTTTATTACTTTATTATTTATTTTCAATTCAATATTTACGTTATTATTTATTTTATTATTATTTCTTAAATAGCACATTATAAATTCAGATTTTAACTAAATCCAGTTTTCAATATTTAGTATATTCTCTGAAGCATGGTTTTGTAACTGTTCTAACGAAGGTGCATTAACAACCAAATTGGTATCTTCAGCGTACATTGTCAATAACGAATTATATTTTGTAAACGAATAAATCATTTACAAATTAAATTAAATAAACAGTATTGCCGAAAGAGGGGATCCTTGTGGAATTCCTTTTTCCATTATAACTGGTCTTGATAAATTATTGTTAATACTAATATAACTGCCTCGTTTATATAAAAAAAGAGGACAGTAAATTCCAGATGTTACCCCGAAAACTATAGGCTGATAATTTCAAGTATATAAAGTAATAGATGAAATGATTCTAATTTGCCGTATTATTTATCTGAACTAGGAGTTTGTTTCGAAAGGTTATGAAAATTATTTATGATTGTACTAATTTCAACGTCTGTCCGCATTGAAAGGCATAACAATAAGACATCATAAATAATTGTAAACTACAGAGAAGTAAATATAGGTATCTTATATTTTGTTTAAATGTGCTTCTTGTATCATTACACAATATAATGTTGCTAAACAGTCATCGACAAAGATCTCCATGCACAAAAGAAGTGATGAAGATTTAAACAATCGCAATGAGTACATTTAAACAATGAGACTTTGAAATATTCGGCAAAGTCTGTGAATTTTGTTTGTTGCGAAAATAAAAATAAATTATCAAATGGAAAAATCGAATATTTCATAATTACACCAGAAAGATATTATTTAATAATAATGTAACAACAATAGGGGTAAACCACCAGATAAACTGGAATCCCAAACCCGATGTTGTCTTCCAACAGGCAAAAGGCCCAAAACGGGGTTAATAAAAAATACATAAAAAAGAATAAAGAACAGACAGACAGACAAAAAAGATAATAATATAATAACAATAATCAATAATATAAAAAACTAATAATAACAGAAATTATAAAAAAAATATTTGGTTTTACTATTGACCGATTAAAATTGTCAACGAGTTTGTATCTTAAATCTAAAAATGTAGTATTAGTTCGATAAAAAAGTTGGTATGGAAAGCGTTAATTAACCCAGACGTTAAGAACCCTTGAGTAACGCATACACAAACTATCCAAAAGAAATGGAGCGTCAATATTATTCCTAAAATGTTTAGTCAACATCTTAGTATATACCTGCAGTGTTTATACAGTGTCATAATTACAATGATTCTTCCCCGAAGGGCCGATGCTGAAGAATAAAGTTTAAAAAAATCTCCTTAATTTAAGATCTAAACGATGTGTTAAAAAATTCGGTGTTAAAAACCAGATTTCAATGCCAAATAAAAGTTGCGACTTGATTAGAGAGTTATAAAGAACTTTAAAAGTATTGTTACACTTAAAATAGGTGCGCAAGTAGGTACACTTAAAAATTAACATCTAACTGATGAATTGCAAATTTAAGATTAAGAAATTAGAATCCAGTCTTTAAACTAAATTATAAAATTTATTTTCAAATATTTTATAGAAATTATAAATTATAATTTATTTATCAAGTAGCTTAATATTAAAAATTTAAAATAACTTTCAATTGTTTGACTTTCAAACATTTATTAAGAAAGTTTTTTTTTCCCTTCCTCTTTCCAACTAATTGTTTAAAAATCAAAATCTTGGGAAATGATTTATTACTGCATTATAAATTTATGTTACTTGTAAATCAGATTTTCCGCTTGTTGAAGCAAATTTCACCTCAAAATTAATTAGTTTTTAACTTTTCTTTAAGTTTTAAAATTTTAAAAGTTTAAATTGGCTATCTAGTAATAAACAAATATATAAAAATTACATATTAAAAGTTGTTGTTTAACACATTTTTATTGCTTGATCTATTAACATTAACCTCTTATTTCTTAACCTATTTTGTCAATGTTACCGATAATTTTGCCAAACAGTTCTATTTACCCCATTTTTCCTAAAAGAAATTCATTACCCACAGAAATAGGTCGCATTACCCTTCGGAGGAGGAAGGGTCTTTACTCACCAATCAAAATAAAAAAAAAAACAAAACAAAACAACAACAACAATAACAACCAAACCCGATGTTTTAATATATATATCCAATCGTATTATATAATACACCGTTAACGTAATCCAATGTATTTTATTATTAGGTTGTTAACGAAGAATTCAAAAATGTGAACAATACGCCGTTAACAACAACACCTAATAATAAAATCAGTCCAGCCAAAAATAACCAATGCAAAGTAGTTCGTATTTGACTATGCTTTTTAATGCTTTTTAAGAACCGTATCTTTAATAATTTGCCTCATTTCCCTTCATTCAAGTGAGACCTTTTGCCATAGTTTACAAGGTTACGTATCGGAGAACTAGTTTGAAGCAAAGCATTAGACAACGCAAAGCTCCTCTTACAAGCACAACCGACTTGATTTAAAAAAAAAAAAAAAAAAAAAAAAATTATTTTTAAATTTTAGTTTCCTTCCCTTTCCCATTCACCAGTCAGGAAAAATATCTTCCTGACTCGACGGTGGTTGACATATATTAAGAGGAAAACCATTGGAAAAACTTGCAAAACATTTTGCCGTATTTTGCTTGTACCTGGAACGATGAAAATTCAAAGATGGATAATTAAGATACCATATAATCAGTGAAGAAAGGGAAAACCTTTAATAATGAAGAAATTGATTCTACGCTATTTTAATGGAATATTATTATTATTATTATTATTATATTCTGCCTGTTTTTATTATCTTATTATTATTTATTATTATTAAAACGAAGCTTTCTATTAAATAAATTTTACATTTTTAAAAAAAAAAACAATCTTGTATAAATGGAATTTCGAGAAATTGGAGTCTTTTTCATTGTACAAATAAGATCACTTCTACTGAAAGTGATTGATCGCTTCAGATTCAATTGAATGGTTCCATTTTCTTTTCGGTTCAATTATTTTCGTTAACGAATTCATAATTAATCTTTAACGCTCGACTGTCTAAATTATTTGAATAAAGGAAGAAATTATTTGAATTTATTGACCTACTCGGAAACCAGAATTTTTGCAGATTTTATGTTGGAATTCAATATAAAATGCTTCATTGAGCTACATTACCCTTCTTTCTGTGTTAAAAATTATAATGAACATTTTTACCATAAAAATTCAATGGTTTATTTCTCGTAAATATTTAATACAAAAAAGATTAGTGTTTAGCTTCTGGTGTAAGGTGCGTCTCAAAAGTTTAAAGGAACATGTTTTTGTTCAAAAGAAAAAAGACTATTGAAGGTACATACAAATGCTTCAATTACTAGCTGCACAAAGCACTTAAAAGAAACTCCTGAAAATATTATTCATGAAAACATAATAGAAATAAAAATATTCAACAAAACGGAATTTTGCTTGTCTCAAAAGTTTAAAGAACGACTGAAAAAACGTTGCATGAATTATACAATGGCTTAAATTGAACGACCATTTGCCTTGATTGTTTCAAATACTCTGTTTGGCATTGAGTTTAAGAGGTTGAACAATGTTTCTGGTCTTATATTGTACCATGCATCTTCAATTGCTCTTTTAAATTCATCAGTCGAAGAAAATTGACGACCGCCGGCATGAACTGCACAAGACTTGATTCCCCATAGATTCGCTATGGGGTTAAATCTGGGCTTCTTGGGGGCCACGTCATAACGTGAATAGTTTGTTTTCTGAACCACTCCGTTGTTGATCGTGAAGTATGGATGCTGGCGTTATCCTTCTGGAACACAAATTCCGGGCCACACAAATGATCACAGACGGGCAACAGGTACTGTGTCAGGGTTTCTTGGTATGTCAGTGAATTTTTTCTTCCACTAATGAAAGCCAAATTGGTGATACCATTGAATGCGAAGCCGCCCAAACCATGACAGAACCACCTCCTTTTTGTCTTGAGTAAAAGGTCTTCGGTTCCTGTCGTAGGTTGCCAGTATGATGCCCACCCATCAGGACCGTCCAAGTACCACTTCTTTTCATCACTGAACAACACCGGCATCAATTCGTCTTTCCAGACCGTGTGTTCTTGTGCCCAACTAGCCTGTCTTGAATGTGCTTGGCAGTCAGAGGCGATTTCTTCATCATTTTTTTGTAGACAACATGCCACTCGCAATTATTCGTCGGTGTACAGTGTCTTTCGATATGTTTAACCTAGTCACGTTTTGTATCTGGCGAATAGAAAGATTTTATGTGGCTGCCAATAGTACAATGCGTCTGTCATTGCGAGTTGAGGTAACTTTGGGACGACCAAATCGTGGTTTTTGGTGGAACCATGAACTCCTCTTCAAGACATTATAAACCCCTGCTGTGGATCTTCCAGTAATTGTGACAATCTCAGCAACGGATAGTCCGTTGGCTTTCAATCGCCAGATTTCAGCCATTTCATCGGTTGTGAATTGAGATTGGCGAGGCATTGTCGTAGGTCAATTGTGAGTGGAAGAAAAGCTTTCTTTGAAAAAAATGACTAACTGCGCAACAGATTAATACCTTGTCACTCGCAAATTTACATATTGGACGTCTCCATTCAGCATCCGAGGGTAGTTCCTTTACTTTTGAGACACGCAAAATTCCATTTTGTTGAATATTTTTATTTCTATTATGTTTTCGTTAATAATATTTTCAGGAGTTTCTTTTAAAAGCTTTGTACAGCTAGTAATTAAAGCATTTGTATGTATCTTCAATAGTCTCTTTTCTTTTGAACAAAAAACATGTTTCTTAAACTTTTGAGACGCACCTTAATAAAAAGAGGAAAACTTTCAATTCCTCTTTTACAATTTATTGCATTTTTAGTTGTTTTTTTTTACATTCACAGTTTATTATAACAGGTTTATGAAGGGTTTACTTCATAAACTCTGATGTCATAAAATAGGTAAATTTAATAGATATGTTGTCATAAATAGTGAAAAAGTAGAGGTGAAAATAATTTGATTTCATTAAAATTCAATTCGTTAATAACAGCGAATCAATAGAGAAGAAGAATCAATTTAACTTACGACTGTGGCCAATTACTTTAGTAAAGAAGTGATGAAAACAACCACCTCCCACAATATTATCGAATCATTATTGAAAAACAGCATTGTGGGAACTGGTTGTTTCCATCATCTTCTTCACTGTAACGAAGCAATGTTGAAAAATAATAATCATCCTTTTTTCGTCAAATTAAAATTAAATAAGTAAAACAAAATTCATATTCGAGCTTTTAATGATATATCATCGCATCTTATTTAAACAAGTCGAATTTGTAAGAAAATAATAAGAAACATTCAAAAATAATTGACATCCAATTATTCTTTCATGTCGTCTCGGATGATAAGAATAAAAATTTTGACATATTGTTTGCACATTACATAAGAATTTAACAAGATTCACAATTTCTTTTGTGTTTCAAATAGTATTTAAAGAAAATCGACATCATGTGGATAGCCCACACCGCAAAGCTTTTCGCACCGCAAACATGCCTCGAGGAACAACACGAATTGGAAACATCCCCATAACAGAAAGAACAATTGAACATATTGCGACGAAAGATTACGAGTTATTGTCTTAGTGATAAGAAAAACTTGTCTCTTTAATATAAATAAAATTTATTTTTTTCTTTATATTTAAGTTTATAGTAATTTAATCTGATTTCAAAGTAATCAATGATGATTTCAAAATTTATTCTTATCTATTTTTATTTTTAAAAATGACTATCCAGATAATTAAAATGATTGTAATGGTTTATGCAGCCCCGCTATAAATGTTAAGAAGCAGCAGCTGCCGACTGCCTTTCCACCAGAAATGGCTCTGATGGACGGAACCGGTCTGCCATGGCTAAGGAAATTTACAGACCATCGGTATAAAATTTGGGCCAAACTCCTGTGGTTTGTGGCAGTTTTGATGTGCACTACTTTAAGCGTATGGCAAGTAAGTACTACTTTAGTGTTGGATTTATTAACTGACAATAAATCTTGAATAAAACGTCAATTTTAGTTTATTATGTTCCTTCCTCCTTTTTGTATAAAATTAATGCACTTAAAACATGCATGTATCCTTTTTAATATCCGGAAACCCTTACATAATAGTAAAAACGTGCAGTGCAAAATATCATACACGGCCCCGTTGCCGAGATTGCTGGAGCATAGGCTTTTCAGTTCTCGAATCTGCCTAGTCGTGAGTACAAACCCCGCGGTGGGCATGAAATGCATGATGTGAATAGGGCGCAAAATGACCTAGATGTTGACGCGCTCAAAAACTAACGAACCAGCAAAACATCACTGAATATGCTAATAAGAAAGCCACGCTGACTTTGGAACAGACATTTGTTCATGTGAGAATTGACGGAAACTTACAAACGTGCATGAGCAAGGTTTCTATCATCTGGAGATTCCAGAGTCACATGGAAACAACTAAAGAAGAATGACACTTAAACTGAAGAAGAGGAAAAACAGAGCTTGGTTAGGTTAGATTATAGTCTCTTCCATAAGAGAAATGGATCAATCAGACTGAAAGCAATAGAATTCGAGAGCAGTGAGAACAGAAACCGGCTACAAATCGAACTCTAGGCAAATATACCTGGAGAAAATAAGTCATCTCCTATGCTTATTTCTGATTTGTTCTTATTAACTACTTTTCAAGTTCAGTGGACTTCTCTTATGGAAAAGACTATAGGTTAGTTTCAAACATACATGTTGGGTCTTAGTTGTTTGTAAATATAAGTATACGGATCATTAAAAACAACAAGTAATTTTACGACATAGAATCGACGCGTTTCAGCCGTAACCTTCTTCAGGACTGTGTGTATCCTGATATAAAGAAGTTTAGAAGAACACCTGGGGGGGGGGGGTTAAACTCCTACCTAGTCTCTGGTTCAATTTCTTATCCATTCTTTTGAAGTCACCACTTTTATTGTCTAATGATTGAATTGTCACATGCCTACCGTACTGATTAATCTACTGTTGAGTTATTTAGATACAGTCTGGTATTGTTTTCAGTTTGTACAATTTATTCAGGCAGAATAATTCTATTCCCAATGGTTGATTAATTAAGAACGCAGCAATCGCATTGGCTATCCTCCCCCTTTTTTTTTTTTTTTATTACCTGTCTCCCCCAGGTGTTCTTCTAAACTTGTTTGTTTGTTTGTTTGTTTTTGAAGGGTTGCATCCCTGGACGGGATATATAATACTATGATGATGTACAAACATTAACTCATGATATAGTTTGCAATAATAACTCGTGTACATGTTTCTTATGATTATTACAGCGTTTTAGCGTACAATTTATTATTTGATTTCTCGTTGTATAAGGAAAAGAATTCCAGACTGGAAATACATTATAAGGAAAGTATGATTCCAGAAATTTGGACGTAGCAGTGGGTGGCAAGATTTTATATCGTTGAGTTTCTCGGGTTTTACTGGAATCGCGAAGCCAGTCTCTCACATAATGTATTGGATGATCCGTTATTGCGATTGCTTGGTATAATTCCTTTAGTCTTGCATAAGTGATGATGTTACTCAGAGTGGGAATCTTATATGTTTCACATGTTTGAGATATGGACATGTATTTAGAGAGTGCGAGTGCTGCACGTAAAACATTGTTATAGGCTGTTTGAATTCGTGTGATTAAGATTTTTGAGGCAGAAGCCCATATGACACAGCCATATTCTACTTTTGGAACCAGAACCATCTTGATTGTTTTGATTATTTCATTTTTCGTCAATATTTTTCGAAGACTCCTAAATAAAAATTTAGACCGATTTAAGTCTATTATCAGTGTTTCTATAGCTTCTCTGAACGACATCTTATTGTCAAACGTTATTCCCAGTACTTTGCATGTGCGGATCGGTGCATCTTTTTTCCTATCTATCAGTAATATATTCGTTTTCGACTCGTTAAACTTGAGACCCTGAGCCGTATACCAGTTGTTCAGTGTTCTTATGTCCTCTTGAATCTGTTGGAGTGCTACAGTTTGTTGGCACTCAGGATAGGCCTTGTACAGGAAGTTGTCATCCACGTAAGAAAACATGTTACAATTTAATGGTAACCTATGTAGCTGAGCTGTAGCCGCCGCATATAATACGGTGGCAGTCGGTGAACCTTGAAGCAGTCCTCGCGTCGAGGGATGTTCGATGCTTTGATTACCAGTTTCGATGTAGTTAGTGCGACAATCGAAATAATTCTGCAGCAGCGTCAACGTATTTTGATCTACTCCTAATTGCTCCAGTTGTTTGTTCAGAGCTGTCCTAGGTATGGTGTTAAAGGCCTTCGAAATGTCGGTGTTAACAAGATAACAGACCAATCCTTTATCGATAGCATTGATGATATAACTGAAAATAGTATAACTTCTTTAAATCAGTATACACAGTAGGGATGGGCGATTCTTAAAAAGACTCGGTTCTTAACGCATCGATTAACTAGTGTATCAGTAATCGATTCATAATATTATTCGGTTTGCTGAAGCCGATTAATCGAATATTAATCGATTCGAAATCAGAATTTTTCTTAATACGTAAAAAGTTGCAGATAAAATATTTCAATCTTCAAAACTAGTTACATCACATACATTTTGCTTACATGAAAACAAAATGTCATGCCAATCCATTCCATAATTAACAAATGATCTTTATTTAATTATTTTTTTATCTGTGAGTTTAAGAATAATAGCTGGCTTAATCTTTTTCCAGTCAATCTATCCCAAAATTGCGTCGCTGTTAGCCCTGCCTTCGAAATAAACGTTCAGAGGGCACACTAGTGGCTAATATCGACAAGTATTTTTTTGCAATACTGTGAAGCCGAGGATATACAGACTTCATATTTTCCACAACCACTGCTCATTGTGACGATCACACACATTCTGGTGCAGATATTGTCGTAGTTCACTTGGCAATCTTGCATGCCCCTCCTCTTCATTTCCCTGTTTTGAAGTAAGATGAGAATGATAAACCCATAAATTACTACCAACACCGATGATAGTAGTGCAATTGGGTATGCTTGGCTCAACACAGTTTTTCCGAGCTTCCAACTAAGGCACTAACAATAGGGATGATTGCAGTAATATATTTTTCTCCAATCATTTCTCTACTGACTTGCTCAAACGGTTCTAGTACTGTGATGAATTCTTTAAGGCATTCAATTTCTGTTCCCGATACCATTGTTGGAGAATTTAGTACATCCAGCAGACCGAACTTACCCAAACTGCAAGACTTGAGGAATCGTTCAATCATGTTGTACGTTGAATTCCATCTTGAGCTACATCTTGTATGAGTTTCAAAAGGCTGCCTTCACTTTTGCCTACCTGCCGCTGTAAATTTCTGAGAGGGTCGCTTGTTTCACTGATTCATCAAGGACTGAGTTAAAAAATTATTTGGTGTGGTTTGCATTTTAGGCTTTCACTGGCAACAGAATTGAAGCTTGTGATAAAATTAGACAAGCTTCTAAACTTTTGAGCAGGGATTGTAGAATCTGGTAAAGAAAAAAATTTGAAAATATTTATAGTAGTTTTATTTTTATTACAAAACGGAACTTACTTTCTGAAGACGCCTCGTATTTTGATAGACTAACATTCGTAAAGTCTTGACATAATTTTTTAGAGGTGTTAATTCTTTTGAACATTTTTCAATGTGCTTTATACCGGGCTTTGCAAAAGTTCTGTTACACTCGTTACGACCCTCAAAGAAATGGACACGACGATGTTCACGATGCAGTTAGACATGTTTTTATTGTGCCATCATGTAGAATAACATTGTAATTAGTCATTTAATCAATGTAGCCGCCATCTGCATCAAGAACCCGCTCCAGACGAGGCCGAAAAGCCTTGCAAACTTTGCGAATGTAGTCCTTCCTCATTCTGGTCCACAGACGGTTGACAGATGTTTTCAGCTCGTCGATTGCTGTGACGGACCTTGCAGGTCTTCCCCTCGACATGCGCCCACACGCTGTAGTCAAGTGGATTGAGGTCTGGCGACTGCGGAGACCAAAAGCCCTTCGACCAGAAGGTCATGTTGGACCCCAACCAGTTTTGCACAGTATTGGCCGTGTGGGCAGGGGCACCGTCCTGTTGAAAGATGTAGTCCGCATTTCTTCACCCAGGGAAGGACTTTTGTGGCCAGGATGTCCTTGTAATCAGCCGCCGTTAGCCGGTATCCACTTGGGAACCACACGGGTAGCATTTTCTCGCCATTCGACGCCACGATTCCGAGCATCATCACAGAGGCCGGGTGCTTGGTTGTAGACACGTAGCGGACATTGGAGATGTCCTGGCCGAAGCTTACCACGCAGTCGTTTTGCTTGTTGACGACAGGATCGACCGTGAAGGTCTTTTCGTCAGAGAAAATGACAATTCGCTCGCCATGACTCTTCAAGTCGTTGAGAAGACGGCGACAGCGCTCCCGACGTTGTTCCCGTATCCGATCCGTCAGCAGAGGCCTCACGTTCTTTCCACCTTCTTTTTTGACCGCTCTGGACACTGTGGACACTGAAATTTTCTTTTTCTTTGCGAGCGCAGTCATTTTGAGCGTCGGGTCTTGTTCGAAGGCTTTTCTCACAGCCAAACGGTTGACGACTTGAGGTCTACCTGAACGAGGTTGATCTTTAAGGTCTCTCCCATTCTTGAGCCTGACCGCAACTTCTGTGGATGGTCATCCGGCTGACTTCGAGGAGCTTGGCAATCTCGGACTTCGTGTGGCCCGCGCGCAGGAGAGCAGCGATCTCTACTCGTTTCGTTTCCATCGCTTTTGTCGTGGACATTAGGATCACTCAGAGATTAACACGTAATTTCCAATATATTATTTGATCCTTTTGTGGAAATGGAATTATCCAAATCATGAGCAGTCCATTTTTGGGGGGATGTAAAGAGTGTAACAGAACTTTTGCAAAGCCCGGTAGAAGTTATGTAAAGATCTTACCAAACTCTTTAAGGACAAATTGCCACTTATAAAAGTGTAACTAGCCCGAAATTATTGGAGGAATCTTCATAAGGAAGGGCACAGCAGAATTAATAAGAAAAATTATCAATTATTCCCTCCTTCCCCATTTATGTATAATTTTACACTCCTGATCCACATATATAATCCGTGAGACTTTTATTATCATCTTGAAATACATCAAATTATGCTGAAGTGCAGGAAAATCAAATTCTTGAAGCGTTAAAGCATATTATTTAATCAGAAACTTGTGGAGATCTGTTATGTGATTTATCAAAAAGTTTTTCCTTAACTTATTCCCTTTGTTTTTGAATAACTGGATAATTATTGAAAAATTTAAGATAATTTACAAATTTGCATTAGAATTGAATAATTAAGAAAATACTTTTTAAATATTTCTTAAAATTATGAAAACCAGGTTTAATCGATTGTTTCTACAGGTGATTGACCGATACAACAACTTTTCGATAAATTGGTTGGGAACAAAGCAGAGTATTGTGCACAGAAGGCAGCTCGTGTTCCCTTCGATTACCATTTGTCCAACTCAGTTACCTGTGGTTGATTTGGCTTCCCTTCGGCCAGACCTGGAGTCTCGAATTCGCGACCAAGAAGGGAGTGATATTTTCTCTTTTTGGGACGTTGTCGAGCTGCCTGATCACAACGCTTCCAGTGTTTGGGACCTCATAGCTCTGAAGCCGGAGTCTATAAGTGTCTATGTAAGTATTAATTTTGTATTCGTTATACAGATATATGCTCCACCAAAGGAAAGTGAAGTTGTATTTAGGGTAAGGGTTGAAAACTGAAGTGATGGTTCAATACTGGATTAGCAAATTATAGTATTGATAAATACAGTAAATTTAGATGAAAAAAGAAAGGAAAATTTAAGCGATCTGGATTGAACCAGGGACAACAAGAATATAGGTCGCTAAATTTAAACCTGTAACATACAAGGTGTCCTAAAAGTGACTGACGGTTTTAAGATGGAATAGCAGGCAAGTGGCGACAGTTATTAACAGGGCCGTACACAGGGGGGGGGCTGCAGTCCATAGCCGACCGCGGGCATCCAACGGTGACTGGCAACTCATCCGAATCCTGTGGGTTCAATGGCAGCAACAATTCTTTGACGTAACTCGAGCAGATTTTATGGCATAGATGGAACATAAGCAGTATCCTTTACATAACTTCCACAAAACAAAATCACAGGAAGTAAGATTAGGTGATCTGGCTAGACAACTGAAAAATGGCAGGTTTTTAGCAGTACATCAATTTTGCAAAACCAGACCCCAGACTGAGCATAAACAACGCATGCGCATCAAGCATGGATATAAATTTGGTTTGAAAGGTTTTCATATTCACTGATGCCTTATTCTCTTATTCTTTTGTTTCTCTATTACATTAACTTATGTGTAACAAAGCAATCAAACTTGTTATTACGGTACATCAGATATTTTGTTATTACAAAACGTTTTTGCTTTTGGTTGAGAATTGCTTGATTTCACAATATCAGTTTCCAAAAATCAGCCACCTGAAATATGTAGAGAGGGTCATTTCTCTTTAACTTAGCCGATTTTGACACCCCTCCTCGGCAATGGAATGTGCCCGAGCTATGTAAATCAGATGGTGTATCAGTAGACGTTCTATAATTATTAAGTAGCGGAAGAAAGGAGCTACTTATTGTCCGTCTGTCTGTCTGTCCGTCCGTCCGTCCCCTTCATAATTTCCGCATTTTTTGAGATAGAAGGTTGAAATTCGAAATGTAGCTTACTATGGGTCTGTGCACCTTCACTATTTAGTTTGATTTTGATTGGCCCACTGGGGTCGGAGTTTTGGGGGCGGAAATTAGAGGGGACCAAAAGGTCTACGCGCATTTAAGCATATAAATGAATGAAACTCGGTATGCAGTTCCTCTAAGCAAGATCAACATTACTGTAAAGTTTGGGCAAAAGAGTTTACCTTACACCCTAATTTCCGCTGTCACCTTCAAAGTAGTCACTTCCAGCACGTATGCAACAATCCCAGCGATTTTCCAGTTTCGGAAACACTCCTGGAAGTCCGAAGGCTCAAGATCAGTTGCGATTCTACTTGGATATCTTCAAAGGAGTCAAAACATCACCCTTTCATTTTAAGGAAAAGATATAAGTCGCAGGGGGCGAAGCCAGGAACCTAGGAAGGGTGGGGGACCATTGCCATATTGCTTTTCTGGCAGGAATTCCTTCACAATGAGCAAAGTGCGTGCGGGCGCATTGTCATGATGGAGCAACCAGTAAATCTTGCTATTCACAGTCGAATAACTTAGAAACACACGTTGCAATACAAACACCAATAACTGACAAAGAAACGCGCCTACAATGACGAAACTTGGCAAAGCAGCAGCTGAAAGGTGCAGCAAGAGGTATCTAGCGGCAGAACCTCGCACTGTTTTTGGTTTGGGCGAAATCAGCGGAGGCTTCTCAACTGACTTGTGAGTGTTCAGCAACACTACAGTGACGTTGTTATAACCAAAGTGCTCGTCATCTCAACAATGTAAGTCCATTGTTGCTAAAGACTTGAGAGACGCACTTGAGAAAGTAGAAAATGAAGTAGCCCTAAATCTCCCGGACTTGATCCTACAAGCTTTGGCGGTGAACAGACTGTTTGAATCATTTTTGATATTACAGCTCCAGAAAACGCTGACGTAAAATTTAAACAAATTTTAAAATTGTACATGAAACATGATGATTCTCAACCTTTTTGGTTGTGGTGGAAAAGATGGATAGCAACCATAACCGTTAGGCCTTTTACGTACCTGGTTGCCAGCAACCAGTCACCAGTGCCAAAGCCTACAAGATATACAGGGTCGGGACATATTAATATGACCACCTCTCCTCGAACATGTTGGAACGTCCCATGGTATGCAGATGAAAAATCATTGCATATGATTAAAAGCTAACCACAGACGACATGTAATAGCATCCGTTAACACAGCAATTGTCGCCGTCATGGGCAGAGCAAGTGACCTGTCGGACCTCCAAAAGGGGATGATCATTGGTTATCGGGCCAAGGGGGAGCAGCATTTCAGAAACGGCCACCTTTGTGAACTGCTCTAGGGCTGCTGTTGTGAAAGTGTACCGCGACTGGGCGAACCAGACAGTTTCGAGCAACCGAAGAGGTAATTGTGGGGCTCCACGGGCCATCGATCCTAGAGGCGAGCCTCGGTTACGACGCCTGGCCAAGACCAATCAGCGTGCCACTGTTGAGCAACTGACACAGCAAATGAACAGTGGAGCCACTAGGGGTGTCAGCACCAAGGCAGTGCAGCGATCCCTCTTGAGGTTGGGGCTCCGGAGCAGGAGTATGGTAACAGCACCCATGTTGACGCCTGTGCATCGCCGAAAACGCCTCCAATTCGCAATGGACTATCGCCATTGGACCTCGGCCGAGTGGCAAAGGGTTGCTTTCTCTGACGAGTCGCGGTTTCTGGTGAACAGAGTGGACGGACGATGGAGAATTCGCCGGGAAGCATCTGAGAACAGGCTGGTAGGGGAGGTGTGACTGTTTGGGAGATGTTTTCGTGGTATGGTCTGAGTCCACTGATACCGCTGGAGGGTACACTGAATGCTGCTCGTTACCTGACGACCGTCGCAGACCAGGCACACCCCTTCATGTCGACAGTGTTTCCTCAGGGTGATGGCACCTTTCAACAGGACAATGCTCCCTGCCATACTGCCAAAATTGTCCACGACTGGTTCGAGGAGCATCAGGATGAATTTAAGCTACTCCATTGAACATTTGTGGGACCATCTCGATCGCCATGTCCGCAAGCTGGACCTTCCACCACGCACGGTGATGGAATTACAGGATGCACTGAGCGCCGAATGGTCCCAGAAACCTGCAACCACCTTCCAAGGACTTATTGACTCTCTGCCACGTCGACTAGCTGCTGTGCTTGCCGCCAAAGGTGGATATTCCGGATACTAGCAGGTGGTCATATTAATATGTCTTGACCCTGTATCTTGTAGGCTTTGCCATATTTTTTTTTTAAATTATGAAATATTACTTACAGAACGCTATTCATTAATATTTTTAGTGTGACGGCGAAGAACATGAGTTTTGTAGTGGTGCTAATTTCACAAAATCATCCGTTGATACGTTTCTTGGAAGATGCGTTGTTGTGTCAATAAGTAAGATAGTCCTTATTGTTTTTGATGGAAATTTAAGTTTTGTACGTAATTGTAATATATTTGAAAATTTTATTGTTTACAACAGATGGATCAATTCTTTATCACGGCTTTCCATCGGGAATCTGGCTGGAAGTGACCAAACCATATTCGAATGATATCGATTCATTAGTGGTAAAGTAACGCTGCTCTAAAGTTAATGTAATAACAAAGTTCAATCAACTCATGTATAGCAATCCTAAACAACCAAATATTGATAACTTGAATATAAATCGCGTCTCGTATAAATAGCACGTGTAAATACAGTCCCGAGATATTTGAACTTCTCCACCTGTCTCAATGGGGCTCCCCTAACGTGGAGCGCGCACCGAGCAGGCTCTCTTGAAAGGACCAGAACTTCATCCTAGCCACTTCATACATGGCTGCAAACTGATCTAGTGCATGTTGAAGGTTAGTATAAAAAGACCCACGGAGGATAAGGTTGTCAGCAAGGAGCAACCTCTCCACCAAGCAGTCATGCAAACTAACACGCTCATGTCTATCCAGTGCATAAATAAAACTAATGAACAAGAGAGGCGGCAGTACGCACTCTTGGCAGAGTCCAATACCCGCGGTGAACGTTTTTGACTTAATGCCATTTATCCGGGCACACATCACAGAGCATTAGTAGAGACATGATAGCAACAAGTAATTGCCCATCCCAATCCGTACACTTGCAACACTCCAGAGCTTCTCCCGAGGAACTCTGTTTATGCTTTTTCGAGTCTATGAAGCATTGACATCTTTTACATACTCCCAGCATTTCTTGAAGAATGCCTTAGAGTAAAGATGCTTGCAGTAGACTTCTCTCTTCTAGACACTTAGCATAGGCTTTCCCAGGAATGCTAACCAAATACACTGTCATATCACTGAATTATGACCACCCGCTAGTAATGGGAGTAGCCACCCTTCGCCACTATAACTGCTGCTAGGCGTCGTGGCATTGACGCAAGAAGTGCGCGGTATGTGTCCGATGGTATGGCAGTCCATTCCGCTTGAAGCGCTGTCCACAGAGCTTCAAGAGTCATAGGTGGAAGGTCCAGCTGCCGTACATGGCGATCAAGGTGCTCCCACAGATGCTCGAACCAATCCAGAAAGAGACGTGCCTTATGGCAGGGTGCATTGTCCTGCTTGAGCACACCATCACATTGGGGGAACATCGTGAGTATGTACGGGTGCACCTGATCCGCTACGATTGACAGATAGCCACAGCCATTCAAATTGCCCTCTAGACGAATCAGTGAACCTAACTGCTCCCAACAGAAGATCCCCCACACTTGCACACAACCCCCATCAGCCTGTTTCCGGCCTACAATAGCCTCCTGCAGTCTCTTTTCATGGTGTTCACGACGCACTCGCCATCGCCCGTCAATCTTATGGAGTAAAAACCTTGACTCGTCGGAGAAGCGACATTAGCCCACTCGTCTGTGGTCCAATGGCGGTGCTCACGTGCAAAGTCAAGGCGTCGTTGACGATGATCTCTGGTCAACATGGGTGCAGCAACCATGCGTCGACTGTTCAGGCCCATCCGTAGCAGGATGCGTTCAACGGTAATGTCGGATACACGTCTGTTGGCACCACTGTTGAATCTGGTGATCAGTTGATGGACTGTGGTTCTCCTGTCACCTTTAACGAGTCGTCGTAGGTTCCGCTCACCTTGTTGGTCGATGGCTCGTGACCCTTTACAGTGATGGCGTTGGGACGCGATTTCTGTTCCTGCTGTCCACTCTTTGTACACCTTCACTACAACGGACCGTGAACAGTTCACAAATCGCGCCGTTTCGAGATGGTGCCACCCTTGCTGCGATAGCCTATTATCATCCCTTTTTGGATTTCCGTTAAATCCGGACGTTTACCCATCTTGAGGCTCGTGCACCTGCCGTGTGATGCACCAGCTTTAAAGCTTTCTCAGCCTGTTATGCAAATTTTGCAATGTGTAATCGTTGTCGGGGCGAACCATGCGTGTGCCTTGAAAGGGTGCTGGCCATAATTCATTGATTGATACAGTCATAATCCCTTTTGATCTCTGTGACTATTCTCTGCTCCAAAATGCAGATCATGTGCTTCAGAGGTTGGTGTTACCAGACTAAGAAAATTCAAAGTACTCCTTCCACCTGTCCAATACATTTTCTGCCCTATTCAGAAGTCTCCCATTTGAACTCTTAATACTTCTGCCAGAATACTTTGCTTGCCGAACTGTAGTCTGCCTCCAAATTCTCCCAGGCCTTCATTTTAGCTGCTGCTTTCGCGCCTCAGTGTACCTCATTCAACTCCGTTACTTATTTGCAAATTTTTAGCAAATACGCTTCCTTTTTTGCAATGACAGATTCTTGGACTTCACAGTTTCATCATGAAGTCCTTTTCTTACTGCCCTGCACCAAACTCGATGGCTTACGAACTCAACACAATGCAGCTGAAGCAATCACAGCTTATTTAAACAACAGTCATTCAACAAAATTTCTACTCCCCTGGTTTCTTAAAATGAACTACAGCAAGAAACACCAAATTGTTTGAATGTTTCTGGAAGAATCTGAGTAAATTGTGTATATCCGTTCCAGATATGGAATCACATAAATAAGCTACTGGAACATGGGCGTAGCCAGGATAAGATAATACATAATACACTGTCATATCAATTAATTATGACCAGCACTCCTTCAAGGCACACGCATGGTTCGCCCCAACAACGATTACACATTGCAAAATTTGCATAATAGGCTGAGAAAGTTTTAAAGCGGGTGCATCAAACGGCAGGTGCACGAGCCTCAAGATGGGTAAACGTCCGAATTTAACGGACATCCAAAAAGGGATGATAATAGGCTATCGCAGCAAGGGTGGCACCATCTCCGAAACGGCGCGATTTGTGAACTGTTCATGGTCCGCTGTAGTGAAGGTGTACAAGAGTGGAAAGCAGGGACATAAATCGCGTCCCAACGCCATCACTGTAAAGGGTCACGAGCCATCAACCGACGGGGTGAGCGGCGCCTACGACGACTCGTAAAAGGTGACAGGAGAGCCACAGTCCATCAACTGACCACCAGATTCAACAGTGGTGCCAACAGACGTGTATCCGACATTACCGTTGAACGCACCCTGCTACGGATGGGCTTGAACAGTCGACGCATGGTTGCTGCACCCATGTTGACCAGGGGTCATCGTCAGCGACGCCTAGACTTCGCACGTGAGCACCGCCATTGGACCACAGACGAGTGGGCTAAGGTCGCCTTCTCCGACGAGTCAAGGTTTTTGCTGTATAAGATTGACGGGCGATGGCGAGTGCGTCGTGAACGCCATGAAAAGAGACTGCAGAAGGCTATTGTGGGCCGGAAACTGGCTGGTGGGGGTAGTGTGCAGGTGTGGGTAGTGTGCAGGTGTGGGGGATCTTCTGTTGGGAGCAGTTAGGTCCACTGATTCGTCTAGAGGGCAATTTGAATGGCTGTGGCTATCTGTCAATCGTAGCGGACCAGGTGCACCCAATGTGATGGTGTGCTCAAGCAGGACAATGCACCCTGCCATAAGGCACGTCTCCTTCTGGATTGGTTCGAGCATCTGTGGGAGCACCTTGATCGCCATGTACGGCAGCTGGACTTTCCACCTATGACTCTCGAAGCTCTGTGGACAGCGCTCCAAGCGGAATGGACTGCCATACCATCGGACACATACCACGCACTTCTTGCATCCAAGCCACGACACCTAGCAGCAGTTATAGCGGCGAAGGGTGGCTACTCCCATTACTAAGCGGGTGGTCATAATTCAGTGATAAGACAATGTATATAATCTGTGACTAGGATTTGTGTTGGGGGGGGGGGGGGATTATCCCAAAGTTCCGCCGTGTAACCTTAATTTCAGCAAAAATTAAGTATTTTTATATAGGTTGCCTTGAGTGAGGGAGGGGATCAGAGTTATGGACCAATATTTGGAAAACTGAATGTCCATGATGATTATACTAGAATCAGCAAAGCCCAAGGCCAAGATAATCGTCAGGAATTGCTAACTAATATCCACACGTTTACATGGGAATTTCTAACTATGAGGCCGTTTATGCTGAGAAGGATTTGGCATTTTCTTTTGGTGCTCAACAGATAATAGCTGACAAGTACAAAGTGCTGGAAATTATTTTCAATACAGTTTATGATTTGACAATACAGGGCGAGTCTAAAGTCGCAGTACATCCTGTTTTTTCGAAAACCTTGCAGGAATTGGGAAATCTGAATATTCCAGTAACGTATGGATGAGGTGGTCTATATTTTACGGTATGTACCGAACACTGAATGAAAGGAATGAAATTGTCAGAAAATGCTGATGTTGTTTGATATATCACATGACCCCCTTTCCATTAAAAAAAAAATTGACTTAGATTCAAGATGACGGCCATGTTCGGTACATACCGTAAAAGATAGACCACCTCACCCATACCTTACTGGAATATTCAGATTTCCCAATTCCTGCAAGGTTTTCGAAAAAACAGGGTGTACTGCAACTTTTGACTCACCCTGTACATCAACATGGACCTCTGACTAGATCTATTGTTCACCAGTGCGATTTGTTTTCAACTAGATATGGTCATCTAGATATTTCTTATATGAATAAGAATTTTTTTCTTCTTTTAAATAGCTAATTTTACATGACTTGGAAGAATCACCTAAACCAAAAATTCTTACACCAACTGTTGAAGTTTTTCCATATTACGAAACTTGTGTGCTGTTAAGAGCTCGAGAGGTAACGTCTTATTAAATGGGCTAATTTTTTGTGGCCTTTATTGCTAATTTATGACCACCTTTGAATTTTTTCCCAGTTCCATTATGTGAATGCATCAAATAACATATGCATGAACCCCAAAGAAGTTTCCAATTGTCTTGAAAGATGTATTAATGATTTGATCTTAAGGAAAGCTACATGCAAGTAAGATTCAACAGTTTCAGATATTTTAATTCCCAGGCCAAAATGTGCATCCATCTCCTTTTTTTAAATAAATATTTATTATATTACTTTAAGGTCTTCCTTTATTAAAATGTACTTTGAATAAACAATATCTGAATATATCTGTTATCAATGCATCTATCCTCAATTCACTTCCTCAAACAGAATGTTTGCTATAGAAGCATTCTTTTATTATGATGTTTATCAATTTATTTTTTTTTTCCTCATTCACTTAATTTTCCTCATATTCAATAGGCAGACTAAAATAAACTTCATGCTCATCAAATTCTAAGAATGAAGCACTTGATAACAGGGACAGCTAGCTCAAAGAACACAAAGGCTTCACTCTTCATACAATATCTTGAATTAGGTTTTCATTTATCACAACTGTTATTTTTTATTTTTATATTTTTTATTGTCTTCAGAACACTGATAGATAACACAGGCCAACAAAAAATAACTTTGCATGATAGAGCTGAGGCTTATGCTTTTGCATGTGCTGAATTCGTATCTGACTTCAGTTTTTTTCCTACCACCCAGAGATTTCTTGTATTTCAATGAAACACTTCTAAATGATTCAGAGTTTAGGACCCGATGTATTTTCTTGTGGCCTAAAATATGGATAACAGCAGCTGCTTCTCTTCACACCTGATTAATTTAACATTGCAATCTCTATGTGCATAACTTAAAAACATGACATGACAGAAAAAATCTAAAAGCAGATTCGGATTCAGCCCACTTACTTACTTAGTTTTCAAACCCGCTTATCCGTTAGAGTCGCGGGGGGCAGCAGCCCTATGGAGGATATCCAGCGATTGCGATCTTTCGCCATCAGGTGCATGTCCTCCCTGGTAATATCCAAGCGACTCGAACCCAGATTCTCCATGTAGTCTAGCCACATGGTTCTAGGCCGACCCCTTGATCTCTTACCCACTGGTATGGAAAATAACAACTGCCTAGGAAGACCAGTTTGCGGCATCTGTATCACGTGGCCATCCCAGCGCAACTGAGATCTCTCAATGCGGAGAAGTAGCGGCTCAACACCTAAAAACTCCCTTATTGTGCTGCTGTGCACTCTATCTAGTAGGGTAACACCTGTCACACCTCTCAGAAATCTCATTTTGGCCGCTTGTACCCGCGATCGCACTTTTTCGGTCATTACCTAAGCCTCATGACCATAGGTGAGAATGGGGACAAAGATAGATTTGAAGACTGAGAGCTTGGCTTTGTTTCCCGGCTCGCGTTTCGTTATCACAGATCGCCACAGTTCACATCTGACACAGCTTGCTGCACCGATCTGATCATCTAATTCTTTTTCCTGCCGCCCATCACTCGCGAATGCAATCCCAAGATACTTGAACTAATATGGAGGGCACACTGAGCAGGCTGTCTTGAAAGGACCAGAACCTCAGTCTTAGACACACTTACCTTCATCCCAGCTTCTTCACATTTGGCTCCAAACCAGTCTAGTGCATGCTGAAAGTTAGTTCGAGAAGACCCAAGGAGGACAAGGTGGTCAGCAAAGAGCAACCACAAAGCAGTCGCCCACACAAACACATCGAGCTGGCTTGAAATAAAAATATATAACTTAAAAGGGTTTATTTTTCATTAGATTCTAATATAATTATCATAATTATTCACTATGTATTAATAAATACAGTGATGTTAGTCCTAACTACTTCGTGTATAGTATCTGGAATACACAAAAATTTGAATTTTGGAATACTCATTTCTGTGTGATACGAGGGGTATTCCAAAACTAAGCAATATGTGACCAATATTTAACTGATGGCAGACCTGAATGAAATTTCACGCATGCAGCGCTGTCTACCAACTCTTTAGGAAACTACTGCAGCGTTGGTTTGATTCAGTAGTCGTTTGCCAGTTGGTGAGAACAGATCGCAATGGCCGAGACAACCGTAGATCCCGCCAGTTGTGAAGTGCACAGTGTGATTAGATTTTTGCTAGCAAAATGATCTTTAGCTGCTGAAATCCATCGTGAGTTATGCCTGGTGTATGGATCTGAAATAATGAGTGACAAACAAGTTCGAAAATTACAGCCGACAAATACGCTAACCAAACTGAGGCGTGCGGTCCAAAATGATGCTGCGGGAAACTGTCGTCTGGCATAATCCTCCCTCACACCGCTGCCAAAACCAAGGAGAAGATTCAAGATTTTCGTTAGAAACTTTTTGATCATCCTCGTACAGTCCCGACCTTGCATCAAGCGACTATTTCCTGTTCTTGCATTTGAAAATGTGGCTGGGTGGACAACGATTTCAAAACGACGACGAACTCAAGATTAACGTTGCCAACTGGTTCAATTCCCAGGCGACAGACTTCTATGCAGAGGGGTTAAAGAAGCTTAGCTTATCTTGTTCAAAGAGTAGATTATCGCAGAATGATAATCTGCAGCACTTACTCTTTCGAGGGAGTTTTGCGCCATCCCAGTAACTAACGGCTGCTATGAGATGACAGTAGCAGCTGGGACCGACGGCTTAACGTGCCCTCCGAAGCACAGGGGGGATTCATGATGGAAGAGCTGCTGGCGGACGAACAAACCAGTGTTTATCACCAGCTGCTGGACATCCAGCACTGGTCACTCAGCAAATGGGTCAGACTGAAGTCCCCCAACAGCTGTGATTCAAATAGCCATCCCACCCAGTTGCTTAACTCCATCGATCAGCGAGCCAACCGACGAGACAACCAGGCCACCCTCCGGTTAAAAAAGCTGGTGCAGTGTTATAAAATGTGTATAGATGTGAACTGCGATTATGGGGAAAAGTAAAGTAGATATGTAGTAAAAAATATTTTTGTCATGAGCTGATTTTTTTTAATAACCCAACGGAACTTAGTTTTGGAATACACCTCGTATAATTCTTCTCCTGAATTTTAATCTTTCTGAAATTTAAAACGCAAGATGTTGCTAACTATTTATTTCAATTATTTCAGGATGCCATACATGGAAAGCAAAAACCTGCAATTATGTTCTTCTATCGAATCGCTTTCAAATGTACACAATATGATCGCTTGGCAGATTTACAGCAACCACACTGATCTTTGTCGTCACTGCCCTAGAAAATGCAACGAACCAGATTACACCTTTAGCATATACTTTAATCCACATAGAGACAGCAATATTAAGAGTACAATCATCAGACTTTTATTTCAGAGCAATGCAATTGAAATTTCAGAGGAATTTGTTGCTTATAATTGGGTCTCGCTCTTATGTGATGTCGGGGGTACCTTAGGGTTGTTCTTAGGCTTTTGTGTTTTAACTGTACTGGAAATGATAGAAGAAATCATTGTAAATTGGAAAAATAAATCAAAGAAAAATTCGCAAAATATCTCAAAATCAGGTTTAATGGTGAAACATCCTAAAATCATCTTACATAATTAAACGTAGCAAAGTTCAAAATCAATGTTTTCTCATTGTAGATAAAAATATTTTAACTTTGATATTAGGTTAATCTTAAAGCTTTTTTTTTTTTTTTAAATCTTAATTTTAATTTTTTTAATAAATAACATTTCATATAGAATAAATTAAATAAATATAACATCAAAAAATCTATACAAAGATGTGCACTCGTAATGAGAAAAATAAATTGATTTTATATAAACATATTCTTAACCGAGAATATTTCTTACTTAAAAATTACCCTAAAACAAAATTTGTATATTTGTATAAGTCTCAACAAATCATGATAGAAGAGTTTATCATTTTTATAAAAAAATAACCGTGTATCATCTGCTGGTCAGATAAAGTAGAAATAAAATCAAATTTCCAAAATAAGTCTTCCCTTGAATAAGCATTGGCATTTCCATAAAGGTAATCATAATCCATCACAATTTCTTCTTCTGTTTTATTGAAGATTTAGGCGAAGAAGAGTTAGGAAAGTCTGGATCACCATTAATTATTTCCACGGCACACATTCTTGGAAACCAGCCTCGTATTCTAATGGTCGCATCTAAAATAATATAATAATATGTATCAAAAAATAAACTTACAAAAGCAAGAGGAATATTTATAGAAATTTATCAACAGCTCTATGAAAGTTTTTCCACCAAATACACTGCTGCCCCTCTAACAAAGAGAGGCTACGCTGTTGGAGAAACAGATTCAGGTGAGACTTGGCATATACATAGAGGGTCCTTGCCTGTGTATGTGTGCAGAGCCGCAGCACGCGCTATTCAGCCGTTCGCGAGATACAGCTTTTTGCAATCGATAAAATGTAGTTTGCAATTGAAAAAATAATCTTTTCAATTGAAAAAATGTAGTTTTCAAAATAAAAAATGTGGTTTTCAAATTAGAAAATAGACAAAAAATTCATAAAATATAAGTCAAAGAAACTAAAGAATTTAATTATATATATTGTTATAGTACAGTAAATTACAAAATTTTATTATATAAATATTAGTCTTATAAAATTAAAGATTATTATACAAATTACTGTAGATATAATATAAAACTATATAAAAACATTGGATTTTACACCGTATTACAAGGAGTAAATATAGTAGCTGTATACAATAAGAAACATACAGTAAAAAACACAAATTCTATTCTCTTCTATTCATTGTCATCATCATTATCATTTTGAGGAATGCCTGGAAGATCATTTAAAATTTCAGTACGCTGAATGCACGGCTATGAACGACCCAACCATTGCAGTCGCGGGGGGTTATTTGCGCTGCTGCAGTTGAAATGGCAGCAAGTAAGGCAATGGCCGGTCAGGCGCATGTTCGCAGCACACAAGCAATTTTAGTTTGCTGAACGCTTCCTCTACAGGGTTTAGGAACGGGCTATACGGCGGTAGATAAATTACTTGGCAGCTGCGATCATCAATTAGCTGCTTCACTTGGTTAGTTTTATGGAATGGAACATTATCCATAATTACATGTAAAAAATTTAATGTTTTACGTGTATGTAAATTGTGGAAATCTTTTTACAGTATGTATTTTAGCCTATATTCGAGTTACACACGTTCGCTGAGCTCATCTTGCTCGTCGTCTGCTTAATTTCGTCGCCGTTTATGTAATACAAATAATTGCCACTAGAGGGTAAGGGAGAGTGAGGCTAACTAAAGCTCCTAATCTAGAACTTTAGGGCTAACTGGGACGCTTTCTTTATTTTATTACGTAAATTATTTTGTTTCTTTGATTTATATTTTATGAATTTTTTTTCTATTTCTTTTCTAATTTGAAAACTGCATTTTCTATTTTGAAAACCACATTCTTTCATTTGAAAACTGCATTTTTTCATTTTAAAACTGCATTTTTTCAATTGAAAACTACATTTTATCGATTGCAAAAAGCTGCAATTGACCTGAAATTTGGACGCCTGAAGCGGCGCACTTTATGTACTTTTGTGCGCAACGATAAAGCGTGCGCTCAGCATCTCGTAACTTTTTGCAAGTTGTTGGTTCAAGTCCCGGCCGGGGAACTTTTTTTCACAACTTTTTTTTTCTTTTCATTCCTTACTACAGTTGTCCCTCCACAAGTCGGCAACCTCGGTTCCAGGGCCTTGCAGTCTTGTGGATTTTTCCGACTTGTAGAATTCCAAGATGGCGGATTAGTTTTCAAATTAAGTTAACCATACTCACAAATCACCATTTTAAGTTTTGTAAAGGAAAATGTAGCTGCTTATGCATGGAAGGGGTTTCTCTATAATTGGTTGCCATTTCCAATTTTGGGTAAATAAACAGTTCGAAGAAAGCAAGATTATATTAATTTTTATTTTTTATTTATATATTGTAATCCAATACATCCATCCAGGCCTGTATGGCTAGAGGCCAACGAGTTGGGTTCCTGGATGGACTTGGATTGACGACTGCCGTATGATGGTTGCAGCAGCCAGGGTGGGGGGGGAGTGGGGAAGGTAATCACTCGCAGATGGCCACCCATCCAGTGACTAGCCGTGCCTGATGTTGCTTTTTTTCTCTGTGAACCCCAAGTATATTTGCAAATACATTAGCTATAAAAACTGAAATCAATGGACTATCATCCCAAAGGATGCAGTCTCAATTTTTAACTCTTTTACTGCATAATTAAATTTCTAATTAGTTTATAACTAAAAATTCCACCAGTCTCATGACGGGTGTCAACCGTACTGGTTGAAGGGTAAAGAAATGAAAGTGGAGCATCATTGGTGTTCAAAACTTACATACTGCAACAATACAGGCTACTGTTCATCTGCATATAAAATAAATTGGGCTAGTGCAAGTTGGACTCGTGCATCGAGGGTTCCGTAATACCATATAATATATTTACCAAAATTTGCCACGTTCTGGAGTGTGTGGCACCGTGTTCTCGATTTCGGCTTTTATAGACCAGATGACCTGAAAAAAAATTTTATGTTTGGCGTTGCGCAAATCCAACTCACACTCGGCCAGTTTTTCACTATTTGTTGTAATACTTTGAACTACAATCATGCCAAGTTTGACGCTTGTATGTATAACTGTTTTGACGATAGAACAACAAAAAAAAAAAACAAACAAACTTTTTATATTTTTTATTATTTTTAGGACAATCCGCCATTCGCCATAATAACACATACTCTGTGAAAATTTCAACTAGCTACCTACTGCCATTCAAAAGACACTGCCCTTAAGTATTATCTTACCAAAACAATCCCTGGCTTTGGACAGGCCAAAAGAATTATTATTTTTTTTCAATTTATTTATTTAATTAAATAACAATGACGGAGTATTGTCTTACCACAACAATCCGTGGCTTAGGACCACGGTCTATAGAAGTAAGTGGTCGTTCAACTCCCGTCATTTTCCATTGTTAAGGGAAGCTAGGACTTTCTATGGGGCACTTAGCGTGATCTGAATTTCCTAACTTGTAAAATTATTTTATTTATTTAGTTGATGCCCAAAATTAATAGTGAGCTATGTAATGCATTCAATAGTTGGATTGTCAATTATTTCTTTAAGATTATGCAGAATACATTAATTTCGGCAGTATTATGCCAATAATTCCGGCTGTATTAAAACTGAAAACGAAACTAAATTTTCTAGCTCACGATAGGGTGGCGCTGCATGAGTTTTTAGTCCGATTGTACATGCAGCGCCATTTTTCAATTGAGTTACCCCCCCTATCGGGAGCTAGAAACTTTAGCTTCATTTTTCAGTAGAGTTGGATGACCGTCTACTATCTAAAGACTATGCTTAGGACAGACCTAAAGAATTTTTTTTTTTTCAGTTTATTTATTTAATTAAATAACAATGACGGAATATTGTCTTGCCACAACAATCCCTCGCTTCGGACGGATTGTTGTAACTTTCTTTGTTGGCCTCGTAGGGACGGACCGACGGATAAGAGAATTAGTATATTAGAAGATGCAACAGTTGTATTAATTTTCATTGGTTGATAATTTATGTAAACGGTATTTTTTTTAAACTTTTGTAAGGACGTAATTTGAAAGCAGCATTTGAACTCGATCATACCCATTATGGAAGTTAGGAATTTATCCCATTTACAAAATTTGGTTTGGTTTGGCTTGTTTGGTATTAACATCCTTTTCAACTGCCATGGTCATTTCAGGACGGCGTTATAGGGGGCGCAAATTTTGCCTCGCAAAGGTTCTTTAACGTGCAGCCGGCAAACGACTACACGGGACCAACGGCTTTACTTCCCTTCCAAAGGAAGTGCGTGATCTCAGGATTTTCCCCCTGAAAAAATCCTCGTCGTCCTCGGCCGGGGTCGAACCCGCGTCCTCGGGCATCAGAGGCGATCACGCAACCCCTGGCCCACCGAGGCCGATGTTTACAAAATTTAAAATTTAATAAAGAATGAGAGATAAACCATGGAATTGAAAATTCTGAAAAGAAAACCTCAGACTCCACAAAATAAATAAATAAAAAATAAATAAATAAATAAATAAAAACACAAAAAAAGAAAAAATTTAAAAATTATCAGTACTCAATGTTGTGTCTTCATTCTAAAAAGGAAAAACAACGCAATTGAAAAGGCAGGCATTTTGTTACAAGATATGTATCTGGTGTTGAAAACTATTTTTTTAATGTAGATTTGAAATATTTCCTTTCTTTTACCCACTTGCAGTGTAAAGCGAATATATCCACAAAAAATTGCATTACCTTTACCTGTGGAAATCTGATTCATCCCACAGGGTTTAAAAACTTCTTGTTATGCTACTAAAAGTAGATACATGTAATTTCATCTTCTCAGGAATGAAAATGAAATTTAATTACACAGTGAAAGGGTTAATATTATGTATTTTAACCAGGGTCTACAGATATAAATGGCCATCGAGCTTCACCGAAAAATGAAGCTAACTCCCGATAGGGTGGGAACTCCATTGAAAAGTGGTGCTGCATGTACAATCGGCCCAACTTAAAGCACTGTATAAATCTTTATACAGTGCTTTAGCCCAACTGCGCCTTCAGCGCCGCCCTATCGAGAACTAGAAATTTTAGTTTCATTTTCAGTTTCAATGAAAGACCTCTATGGTAGGTCATGGTCGGCCCTAGCGCGATTTATGCAATGCCTGGTGCGATCTCTTTTCTTTAGCTTCTCGAAACGATGGAAAATGGCGAAAGCTCGATGACCATTTATATCTACAAACCATAATTTTAACAAAATAAATTACCAGCATTTCTTGTGTATTCAGCCTCTTCAATAATTTTTTCTCCATACAACCAATATCTGAAAGAGAAGGGGGGGGGGGTGATATTTTTTCAATTCAAAAAACAATAAATATAATTACTCAGCATTAATTCTTTCTCTAAAAATCAAATAATACAAACCTTTTCCATCGTGTAACTAAAACCCTGCTGCCTTTGGTAAGTGCAATGCGAGGTTCATCAGAGTATGGTGGGTTGCAACATACTTTGAAACCTTTTGCAATAGGAAACCAACTTCCATTATAGCCCTCTATGATACTATATTCTCGAGTCCGTAATCGCTTTTCTTCTTTTTGTCTGATTTGTTCGCGCTGTATAAAATATTATTTACATATATTTCATTTGATGTCAAAGAAATGCAAATTTTTAAAAATTTCGTTCATCTTACTGTGAGTGTATATTGATCACAGCCTTCAACCACCGGCCATTCAATTCCATCACCATCAGGTTGGCATGTCCAACTGAAAACCTGAAGAATGTTATCCTTCCACCCAAGATTATATGGGTAGATAAATGGGTCTTCTTCGTTTCTACATCTTTTTGCCTTAAAAATCAGAACCTAAACATTTCTAACTATTTTCTCACAAAAAAAAAAAAAAAAAATCATATCTTTACCTTTGCAACTATCCAATTTTCTATTCCAGTTTCATTTTTCAATATGCCTTTTACCTAATCAACATAATTAGATTTTATTTTCCTGAATTACACTGCTTTGCAATGAAATTGCCCCACCAACAAGGAGTTATTAGACCTTATCCATATTTATTGGGGGGGTTCGTCTACCTCTGACTAGTAAAACATTAGATGCATGCTCACGGGACATGCTCAGGGTGCCTCTATAGGCTCATCAGTTGACACCTGTGCGAGACGTTCCATGCAGCAGGGAGGAAACAACTGCCTCGTGAATGTACAGTACTGTAATCCGCACAACGGTCTCAATGACGCGACGACGACAACAACCACCGTTCACGCGATTAAAGGACTTGAACGAGGTCGGATTATTGGTCTCTCCGAGGCTGAATGGTCAACCAGACAGATTGCTGTCCGTGTGTCGCGGGACGCATGGACGGTAGGCCGATGTTGGAGGCAATGGCGAGAAAGGCACACATGCCAGAAGACCAGGCTCTGGGGCCCGGAGAAGCACGTCAGCTCGTACCGATAGGCAGATACAGCGAACAGCGCTATCGGACAGAACCATCACCCTGCGGCAACTGCGCGACAATATCACTATTCCTGGTACTGCTCTAGTGCCAGGCGTCCATTGTTGCGTCTTCCTTTGGCACCTGAATACCGCACGATACGACTGCAATGGTGTTGTGAACGAGTGGGCTGGTGAATGGAATGGCGCCCGGTGGTCTTCAGCGACGAATCCCGCTTTTGTTTGGACACCGACAACAGACACGGACAGGTGTGGTGCAGACCATTGGAACATGCCAATGAACAATGCATCCGGTATCGCCATCGTGGACCAATACCCGGGATCATGGTCTGGGGTGCCATCGGCTACGATACCAGAACGCCTTTAGTCACCATCCAAGGCAGCCTGACAGCAGCACTGTACGTCACAGAGATTCTGCAGCCCGTATTCCTGCCCTTTCTGTACACCATACCCAGCGCAATCTTTCAGCAGGAAAACACCAGACCATACACGGCAAACATGAGCATGGCATGTCTGCATGATGTCAACTGCTTGCCATGGCCCATGAGGTCCCCAGACCTATCATCAAGTGAGCAAGTGAGGGACATGGTGGGACATCGTTTGCGATCACCCCGGAATCTCCATGAACTGACACAGCATATTCATCAGGCCTGGGCAGACGTACCCCAAGATGACATTTGCCACCTGTATGATCACCTACACCTGGGATTGGAACAATGCATCGCCACTAGAGGTGGTGCCACAACCTACTGATGCCGCTTTCCGTTGGGACACCCTGTACAAACGAGTGCACGTCTTGGCTCCATAACGTAATAAAGGTGTGTTCAGATGTATCTCTTGCTATATACCTACTTAGGCTCATTCGGATAACTCCTTGTGGGTGGGGCAATTTCATTGCAGAGCAGTGTACTTCTTATAAGACATATGATATCTCATGAATAATGATACCTGCATAATAAATAACGTTCCAACTGCAATCACAACTCCTAATGCCATTCCTATTGCAAAAAGAGAAGCAATGAAACCAAAAATTCCTAGATTGATCACCGGTTCCTGTCCAGTCCCATAATAAAAATACCAACGCTGTAATTTAAACAGAACCAAACAAAAATGTAGTTGATATAAAGAAGATGAACTCAAACAACTTCTTCACATTAAAGTAAATTACCCTATTTAATGCATGATATAGTGAGCATGCAAGAACAAATGATGCATGAATGCAACCGCATATTGCAAAAAATAGAAACAATGTGAAATTAGCATGGTTTTTATGTCCACAGCAATTATTTATCCATGGACAATGATGATCCATTTTTATAACGCACCTTAAAATACAAATAAGAAAACAATGATTCATATAAAGATGCTCTAGTGATAAATTTCAAATGTGCAATCGATACATGAATATTACTACCTCTGACATTTGCGGCAATGATGTGCACGAGGGCATTTATATCCTTTACAAAACTGACAGAATTGTAAATATTTTATATCATTTTCATTTTCCTCAGATAAAAAAAAATATATATATTTATTATTTTCCTTCTTCGTTTTTCTCAATCATTAAATTTTTAAATGCAACTTAAAGGTAAACTCCACGGAAAAAATTGACTTTATTTTTTATGCATCATAACATTAGTCTAGGTTAATAGAGTACATATCATTCAAAATTTTTTGATTTTTCCTAATATTTTATTAAGAAAAATGGTTCGGAATATTGAAAATTTGTGTGGGATCTTCTCCATTCCTTCTCCACAGAATACGGCGGAACAAGCTGCCATTTCCTGCTGCGAGAACTTCGGCGAATTTCGTCTCCGAGATTCTAGTCGCTTTCAACGATGCTACATATCGTTAAGATTTTGCTAACCTGTTTTATGTCAGAATGCCTTCAATTTCTTCTCTGTTTGGATGTGTAAATAGACAATCGTATAGAAATTTCACGTTTCATAGATTTCCACAATCAGAATCGATTAAAAAACAGTGGATTAGTTTTTGACAGCGAGGGAACTGCTATCCAACTCCAACCAGCATCGTGTTTTCAGCTCATTTTGAAGCGTCTTGCTTTGTCTACGCATTCGCAGTTTTAAATTCAGTATCAATTCAAACAAGAAATTCGTTGAAACTAGATCACGTATTAGGTGGAACTAGATGCTCCTCCAACTCTAAATGGGCCTGGCGTTCTTCAAGAACAATGACCTCAACAGCATGTGCTAAATGCCAAAGGAATGATACTTCATGGTCTATCTGCTATGCAGGGCACACGCCGCCGCGGCAAGCAGAAGATCCCGTTTCACGGTTTAATGCATAGGGCTATATATCGCAGAAATTGCAGTCATTGTATATCGTTGTCACTGTTATCAAAATTGCAGTCGTCACTATCGGTCTTGTTTCATATTCATAGTCCATTCTGCTAACCGATAGCGTCCAATGTGTGACTCACGAATTCGAAACTCCTTCGCACTTCTTGGCAACTTGTGACGTAACAGTTGCCGAACCATGTTGCCAGTATCTATCGCAGGGGGAGGGAAAAAATGAAAGTTTTTTTTTTTTTTATATATTTTATCAATTTTGAGTACAAATTGAAAATTTTTATACATGCTATGTTGTTATTGAGACTTTCATCTTTCATTTTAAACAAAGTTGTTTTGGGTGTGGAGTTTACCTTTAAGTTAAATTTCTGTTCCTAATTTTCTTGTCATAAACATTTATCAACATAATACCATGATCTCTGCTTATTGTAATCACCATTAATGTTATGAATCTGCTATTGCTACCATTTTTTGTGTCGAAAGGAACAGTCATATATTGTATCTAGCAAAGTGGCAGGGAAGTGAACAATAAATAGGGCACATTTGGTCAGAAAGCAGGGCAAGTCAAAGACATAAGTACATATTACAATGAAAAATCACATTGGACGCTAATAAGGGGCAGGGTGCGGTGCCCTTCTGTTTTCATCTAGATGCAACACTGAAAATGCTTTGAAAATCTGTCATTTATTGTTATCAAACTTTAACCAAAATTATGCTTTGGCATTTGTAATAATTGTATAAGAGAATAAGATGGAAGAAACTGAAGCACTTGCCATTTTACAAAGAGGAGTTCGTCATTTCAAGGAAGACTTTCAGCAGCATTACAAACATAAAAAGAAAACTGTTCACGCTCTACTCAGGATAATTTATTTTAATTCTTCATGCTGTATTAATCTTCATTGTTAATATTATTATTATTATATGCAATAAAGACGATAGTGTTGTAAAGTTTCAACAGAGCCTCTTTATTTCTACTTCGTCTATCTTTATCAATTTGGCTGGGTGCCAAAGCAATTACAATAAGCAGCACCAGCTGTATTGAAAATGACAAATATTGTTTAATGGTAAATTACATTGTATAGATTATTATCAGTAATATTATTAAAAAATGCTTGCATGATGAAAAATTGCAAGCAGCTCCAATAATCATCACTGCCATTAAAAAGATAAATTTCTGAATAGGTAATGTTGACCTTCTAAGGTACAATTTCCAACAATTATTCGTAACTTTTCAACTTTCTTATAACCTTTTATTTTTTAGTGGTTGCAGTCCGAAGTTTCGTGTTTCGGCCGGCCCCGGTTCATCGTGTTGGAGGGTGTTTGTTTATGTCAAATGTTTTTTCAATTGAAAAATGGAAGGAAAAATTCTGCGACCCAGATTCAAAGCGCCTATGAATATCTGAGATGCCCTGGTTTTCTGCAAAAAGAAACTCAATCACTGCCCGTTGTTTGTAACGCACCTCCATTAAAGACGCCATTTTAACAGCTCACTATAGCGCTGTCACCTATCGGACGTCAATGAAACTATATGAGACGAAGCAGAAATGTTTGAAAATGTTCCACAAGAAATGTCCATTTTTTCAACCAAAATTGGCCGAGAAAAAAAATGTGTTGCATTACTTATTGAACTCCCCTCGTATTTTCACTCTTGTATCAAGCAAAATACAGTGGAACCTTGGTTCACGAACAATTCGGTTTACGAACAACAGTTTTTGTTTCGGTTTACGCACCAAATTTCGGTTCACGAACTGGCGCATCAATAACTTGCCATTGTACGCATGCGCAGATAGATAGTGTCGCTTTGTATTCGTGTGAATATCGCTCGCAATTTAGTTTTATATCTTTAACGTTATAGCCCAATTAGTAGAGAGGTCGAGCATGATATGCGAGATTTCTGGTTCGAATCCAGGTCGCAGAATTTTTTTCATCCATTTTTTTCAAATAGTATCATTTATTTGCGAGTTTGCTCCTCCAGTTCATATTCTATATTTCTTATTGCGTGTTGATCAAACTTTCTGATGGTTTGGGTAGGAGAAATTCCCGATCTGTGAACGAGCTATCTGCCTTCCATTGGGCTTTCTATCTTGACAACTTGGTTGTCTTTAAGACACTTAGTGACAGCATGGCTGTACAATTGTCTTTAATGTCATTCTTAAAGTACTGTACTGCACCTACAGGGTAGTCCATAAGTCTGTCCCCCACCCCCCTTTTATTTTTTGAACTGAAGCAGATATGTCAATTTTGATGAATCCAATGAATAGGAAGTTGTGGGTGGCCTATCCCATGGTGCACTTTTCATCATCCCAAATATGCAAATTAGGACACATTCAAAATTTATCTCAAAAACCGTAAGGGATAGAGAAAAAAAACCCAATTGCAAACTTGTTCAGCATAAAAAAACAAACAAAAAAAAAAAATCATCCAAATCGGACCAACCAATCACCCACAATCACGCGGTGACTGTTTGTAGCTTACAAACAGTCACACTGCACAAGGAAAACAATGTTGATATTTCCGCCATGTAAAGCATGCAAATCAAAAAATTAACATAAATTACCATACTCGCATTCACTTTCATGCGGAAAAGCAAATAAAAGGCATGTTCCAGCACACAGAAGACAGAACAATTCCAGGATGGCAAGCTACACTGTTCCGGAAATGGTCAACATGATCTTCTGATTGTGGGTGATTGGTTGGTCCGATTTGGATGATATTTTTTTGTTTTGTTTGTTTTATTATGCTGAACAAGTTTGCAATTGGGTTTTTTTCTCTATCCGTTACGGTTTTTGAGATAAATTTTGAATGTGTCCTAATTTGCATATTTGGGATGATGAAAAGTGCACCTTGGGATAGGCCACCCACAACTTCCTATTCATTGGATTCATCAAAATTGACATATCTGCTTCGGTTCAAAAAATAAAAGGGGGGGGGGCAGACTTATGGACCACCCTGTATATTAAAGTAACGGAAAAAAATCGACTTTTGATCGTTGGAAGGGATTAATTGTATTAACACTGATTTGAATGGGGAATGTTGACTCTGTTCGCGAACAGATTCCTGGAACAGATTAAGTCCGTGAACCGAGGTTCCACTGTAGATCAAGATGCAACTGTTGTATTCACAAATTGTTCAATTCTCTGAAAATATCTTTATTTTTTAAAATTACAATAACATATATGGAAAAAAAATATTCTTTTCTTACTGGGTTCCATCCAGAAGGTAAATAACCTGGTCCTATTAGCATAGCACTGAAGAAATGGTACAATGTGAGTGCATTCCAGATGGTAAAGATGGCAAAATTTAAAAATCCGCCCAAGGAATAGAGTGGGGGCCACCACATAGAACTACAGTGCCACATGCATAGAGATATACATTTGATTATGGATAAAGCAAGCAGGGGCCCCCAGTGACATATACGTCCTAACGGACCAATGCACATACTGATCAAGTGGTTTTACATGGAAAAGAGAAAAACCTGGAAATTCAGAAACATTTTATCAGAGATGAAAAACTATTTAAGCAATTATCTTGATCTCTAGGTAAAACAATACAAAAGTTCAAAGAAAATGAAAATACTCTCTGCGTTACCTTATGGGCTGAGCATATTATCGGCATTTCCCACCCTAATTTTCGGCAGGGAAACTGAGTTGCTTATCGTCTATTGCACGTTTTCTTGGGATTTTACGGACATTTGAGCCAATCGCCTACCGATTGACTACCATTTCAACATACAAATTTATGAAGCATGACTCATATTTATTATGTTGCTATTCAATATAAGATGCAAGGAAAATTGCATAGCAATTAGCTGATTTTTAACTTCAAAGACAACAACTCTACGAGGGCACTAAGGCTTTGCATAATCAGAAGCGTAAATTGTTTGCACGAAATCTTAAAAAAAAAAAAAAATCAAGTTAAGAATCGATAAGACTAGTTAATTTTCTGCTGCAGATAATTTTTTTCCTTCAAAAGCGGTTACTGATAAATTTAAACGTCTCTAGAAATATGTGTAAAAATTGTAATGTTACGAGTAAAAGTTCGTCAGCATGTGAACTGGAGTAGGAAGTAAATAATCAAATATACTCTTCACTTGTTTCATTTCCGCTTGCTCATAAAGCGTACAGAGCGCACCACGTGGCGACAAGTAAGAAGCAAAAGTTATCTCAAAATACATGACTTAAAAATTTAGAATAGAGTAATTTTAGAAAACTATGAATGGACAGCATATATCCACATAGTCACCAGAAGTCGATGATGAAACACAACAACAACAATTTTAGAAATTAGAATAGCAAGAATACACGAAGGATGTTTCATAAATCCTTGGTATTAGAATCCAAGCAAGGATGGATGAAGGAGGGTTTGAATGAGTTCACCCAAGAACAGATGAAGGTACGAATCTGTTCTTGGTTCATCTGTTTTTGATCCAAGAGTGTGAATGAGTTCGAACTTGGTATGACAGTGGTTGCTAGACTAGTCTGACGAGCCAAGAGCACTAACAAGGGAATCCCACATAGCCTATCCGCTTTAACAATGGAGTCCTTGTATGGTTATGTATGCTCAAATATTTTCGTTTTCGCGGTTTATTTTGAAAGGAAACAAAATGTTGCGCTCTCTTATTTTGCAAGCATCTATAGTAGCTTCAGATGAATAACATATTTCAATATGGTGGAAATCTGTGACATACATGTTCGAGGGATTCCCTTGTAAGTACTGGAGATCATTACTATAGCATGGAATAAAAATACTCCTACAAAGGACTTCCTGGCTAAATGCAAGCTACTCTCAAGAATTCTTTGCCCATATAAGGCAGTAGTGACATAAACAAATCAAAACCCTATTATCGTTACAGCCCAAGACAAATATCGAGAAGGTCACCTCCAAACAGTGGAGAAAGGACCTAACAAAAAGAAACAGCTCTTTCTTGGACGAGCTGGATCTAGCACTATAGCAACTACCAACGTACTTTCATCAAGACTACATTAAATTCAGAAACTCCTGTTTTCATGGATCTAGCTTTTCTCTTATAACTACCTTCATCCATACCTGCTATTACTCAGGAAGTTATTTAGTCTCTTTCGTATTTTCTTGGTTACTTGTGTGCAACGTCCAAAAAAAGTCTACCCAAAGATCACTGGTGTAACTAGAAGCGTGGAGGCCCCTGGCTAGAAACTTTTATGGGGGCCTCCTTTTCTTCGGTTTATACAGGGTGATTATAAAGTCACTATACATTTTGGTGAAAACTCCGTTTTATTGCAGCAATTGCAGTATGCATCAACCAGATATCATACCAGGATACATTCTTAGTAAATTTCAATGTGCCCCCCTTGCACATCCCGGCACAGCTCCCAGCGTTCCACCGGAAAACATTGTGCAACATTGCGGTGTAATGTCCTCCACCGTGGCTGTAATCCGCTGTTTCAGCTGTACAATGGTGCGTAATCCTGACCTGGTACACCTTGGACTTGATAAAACCCCATGCAAAGAAATCCATGGGGGTCAAATCTGAGGATTGGAGCCCACAGTCTTGGCGAGTCCTGACCAATCCATCTGCCTGGGAATGCGTGATTCAGTTAGTCCCGAACGATGTTGGCCAAATGGGATAGTACCCCATCCTGTTGGAACACAACGGTATCCTAAATCCTTCATCTCGCAATTGTGGCTCCAGGAATTGCTCCAACATGTCGAGGTACACGGTACCATTGATAGTCCCCTCGGCAAACATGAAGGGCCCATAGACCTTTGACTGTGTAACTCTCATACACACATTCACTTTGGGTGTGTTTGCGTGTGCAAATAAATGAAATTCGTTAATGATTTCACCAAAATGTATAGTGACTTTATAAGCTGGATCCATGAAAACAGTGTGACCCCTGTATACAGGGTGAGGCATTTATCTTGAGACAACTGAATATCTCGGAAACTAAGCATTGTACAAAAAAATGTCCAAAATCAAAAGTGAATTATTTCGCGGGGGAAATTCATTAGTTAAAAAATATCTTGTGAGGGGGGCGGGGGATAACTTTGAAATCTTAAATAGGAACCCCTATTTTTAATGGTATATTCAGATTGTAGACAATATTCGAGAAATGTTTTATTCTTGGTGTTTTTCAATTGATCCAACTGTTTAGGAGATACAGGCCCTGAAAGTGTGAAACTTTTAAAGTTTTGAACCCAATTTTATCGATGAAGACAAAGAGATAGAGAGTGGGTCCGCAGACATTCCTATTCTATTTTTTGATGGTCTTTAAGAATCCGAAGTCAGAATTTCAAAAATTCAAAATTTTTTAGTGCACAAGTAAACTTTTGGGGGCAGCAGTCCTATGGAGACAGAATCTATGCGTGT
>JAHWFO010022496.1:389479-404365 GCA_023313115.1 Rhysida immarginata
CATATCCACATTTTCTTCCCATTTATATATTTATTTCTGGTTTCCCCAGGAGTTTATACTTTTATCGGAGATTTTAATGAATGACAGATTTTAAAACCCAGATTTTTTGATTCATGTTAACCACATGGTCATTACTTGATCCTCCCCCCTCCTTTTTGTGGTCATATGTGGTCAAATCCTGACCCCTCCCCCAAATTGACCAGTGGTTTATTAATGTCCCCTGAGGAATTGAGTCAATACCCTAAAATCCTGGCCAGTCTTCATCCAGGATACAGTTCTTTTCCACGAAAATGCCACATTCCACCAAGCTAGTTTAGTATTCAAGTGATCTCAGGAGCATGACTTTTAAGAGTATGCTTTATTTCCACGGTAAACACGTTGAAGTGCCTATACTGTTGCTGCAATCATGGATGAGGTAAGCATTATAGTCAGAGATAAATAATAACATAAAAAGATAAAGATTAATGTGCTTGATGCTTATTGATTGCTATCATCATCAGACTGGCTCTGGTGTATTTCAGCAGCCTGCACAATTTTAGGTCTTAATACCATTGAGCATTTCTGGGATGAATCTGAATGGGCTCTTCAGATGTTTAACTATCACCTAACCATTTGCAGCAGCTGAGAAATTATCGTCGATGTAAGAAATATCCTTGTACAGTATTTCTGGAGCCACACTGGAAGAGTTCACACCCACTCGCTGTTATAGTGGCTAGAGGAGAGTCAACCTCGGTATTGTGTACTCGATGTATTCATCTATTGTAACAGAGTGCAGTGTGTGTGTGCCATCTGTAGCATGCAGGATATCTAAGCTATATTCCAGTTCCTCCCATGTTCGGCCTAGCATGTCCTCGTTAACGTTTGCAATTGCTGCTGTGATGCGAGCTTGCAGTTCCTGCAGGTCCCGCACCGGGGTATGGTAGACAGTATCCTTCACAAAGCCCCAAAGATAAAAATCTAATGGGGTTATGTCTGTATATTGGCCCTACTCCTCCGATCCAGCGACCTGGAAATGTGTCATTCAAAGCTTTCATAATGATCAAGGATTGCCACACAAATTTTACAAAAAAAAAAAAAAAAAAAAATTAAGCGTGTGTGAACATTATGCCGCAAACAGCACCTTTCTACCTATCCCCATTTCTGAAATATATGGATCAAATTTTATGTTCATTTTGACCTACAGAACAACTTTAGGTGCTTTTGATTCACCATCTTAGAATCACTCTGTATAGAATGATGATGAAGATCCCTTGGACAATAAAGGTTAAAAATGAGATGGTCTTGAGAAGAGTTGGTAAAGGCCGTGAGAGCTGATAACTAAACTACTATTAAGAAAAGAAAAACTGCTTATATGGGACATATTATACGAAATAAAAAATATGATATAATTCAAATAATATTACAAAGAAAATTTGAAGGGGAGAGGAAGGAGAAAAACTATCATGGATGGATAACATAAAAAACTGGACTGGTCTCTGCATGGAGGAGCTAATTAGGATTGCTGCCGATATAAAAATATTTAATGATAAAAAAAATATTTGTCGAATTGGATGCCAACCTCAGATAGGAGATGGCACATTAAGAAGAAGAAGCACTTAAGTCTCTCTTTCTTTAGCTTTTTTACATTTTTCTTGGGGTCGCTGTGTTAATTTTTGGTTGAAGCAATGATTTTTACGGCCGGATGCTCTTCCTAATATCAACTTCACTAGAGGGAATGTTAGAAAAGGGGACAAACACAAACATGCTGGATTCAAACAATACCGCCTAGAGAGAAAGCCTGCTCACGGAAAAATCATACATTGTTACATCAGCTACGGTAGGGACAATTTCGAGCTTGTTATTGGTAGAAATATTATTAACAATACCCTACCGAAGGTGATGTAACAATGTATGACATTTTCGCGCTCAGGCTTTGAGTAGAGGTGGTTTTGATTCAAACCCACGACTTGCTGGGTCCGAGAGCGGTAAGACCTGTGCTTTAACCAGTGGTGTGCTGGAGCCGGCTCGCACGAGCCGGTTGTGGAATTTCTTAAGAGTTTGCGAGCTGGTTGTTGAACTTCGTAATATTTTCCGAGCCATTTGTTGAATTTCAACAAAGACATGAAAAATTAGAAATAATATTATTTTTATATATTAATTCATGTATACAGGGTGTATCTGAACGGTCTGTACAAACTTGGAGGGGAGGTGATTCTAAGCAAAAAAGTTCATAAGAACGTAGGTCCTAATTTGAACGATAACTGAGAAATGAACAGAAATAAAAATGCCACCACCAAGATCAAAGAGTTAATAACTCAAGTTCTGTAACATCTAGAATGATGAATTTTGGTAAAACAACAAGGTACATAAAACTGTGTGGACCGTTAAAATTTGATCGAATTCCAATGAATAGTTTCCAAGTTACGCAGTCAAAATCGTAACACGTGCTGGTTAGTACTCGCATGTAAGCACGGGTTACGATGTTAAACCTGTAACTCTGAAACTACTGGTTGGAATTTGATCAATTTTTAGCGGTACAGACAGTTTTATATACTCTGTTGTTTAACCAAAATTCATCTTTCTAAATGGTACAGAACTTGAGTTAGTAACTTGTTGATCTTGGTGGTGACATTTTTATTTCTGTTCATATCTCAGTTACTTACTTACTTTTCAAACCCGCTTATCCGTTAGGGTCGCGAGGGCAGCAGGATCTCCAGTGATCGCGATCTTCCGCCATCAGGCGCATGTCCTCCCTGGTAATATCCAAGCGACTCGAACCCAGATTCTCCATGTAGTCTAGCCACCTGGTTCTAGGCCGACCCCTTGGTCTCTTACCCACCGGCTTGGAAAATAACAACTGCCTAGGAAGACTAGTTTGCGGCATCCGTATCAGGTGGCCATACCAGCGCAACTGAGATCTCTCAATGCAGAGAAATAGCGGCTCAACACCTAAAGATTCCCTTATTGTGCTGCTGTACACTCTATCTAGTAGGGTAACACCTGCCACACCTCTCAGAAATCTCATTTCGGCCGCTTGTACCCGCGATCGCACTCTTTCGGTCATTACCCAAGCCTCATGACTATAGGTGAGAATGGGGACAAAGATAAATTTGAAGACGGAGAGCTTGGCTTTGTTACCCAGCTCACGTTTCGTTACCACGGATCGCCACAGTTCACGTCTGACACAGCTTGCTGCACAGATCCGAGCATCCAATTCTTTCTCCTGTCGTCCATCACCCGTGAATGCAATCCCGAGATACTTGAATTTCTCCACCTGTCTCAATGAGGCTCCCCATGTTCATATGAACTTTTTTGCTTAGAATCACCCATACTACCTCCCCTCCAAGTTTGTACAGACCGTTCAGTTACACCCTGTATAATGTTAGGAGTAAAAACCCCTGAGATTTTAGTCAAAAAATTCCATCGCATAATATAACCTGCAACTGGGAGACAACCAAGGGGTCAGCCATACAGAAAAATCTCGTACACCATCCCACAAATCTTACAAATATGTAAAAAATCTCAAAAATTATTGCAGATATGAAGTCTCAATTCTGATAACCGGTAACAACTTCTGATTCCGGCCTGAAATATTTCAGTAACAACTTCCGGTTCCAATCGAGTAGTCGTGGAGCCGGTTGTTAAAGATTTGCCAGCAGACTACTGGCTTTAACCCTCTTTGCCACCGAGCTGGCAGAAGAAGCACTTAAGTAGTTCCCAATAAAACACCATACACTACAACAATCCATATTAAGAAAAAAAAAACAAACTTTATTTATGTTAAATATGAACAGTAATTAAAAAAATAATACGTGATTGCCATACAGTCACAAGTAAATTTAATAAAAAAAATTATTTCACCCCTTCAAAAAATATACAATATTTGAAAAAGTATATTCATTTATTTACCTTGTGAAATAAAATAACTGCAAAGAAAAAACAACAAACAAACAAAATAAACCTAACTGCCAAGTTCCTTAAAACTTCTATACATTTAAAAAAACAAGCATTAAACAGAAAATTATCCAGTAAAACCAACCAATAGGCTATTAAAAACAAATATGCAGAAACGGGCAAGAATTAAAGACATTTCTCTCGGTGTAACTACAGACAAACATATAATTAAATGCTTAATTTAGAGAAAAGTTTGTTTTATATTTTTAAGCTGCAAACACAGAATGAAGTGAGCGGTTTGTTAAGAAATTTAACACATCACCATTGGTTTCTATGATAACTTCAATCACTCCAATCAGGATTCACGAAATTTTCTCGCATCTTTCTTCGTTAAACTGATGTCAAAAATTATTTTTAAAGATGACAGATCTTAATATACTCGTGATATAACTTTGGAAATTACACTTATCCTAATAAGAATAAGAAACATATACTAAACTTTTAATCAATGATTATGATAAATAACCAATGATTAGAAAACGCAATCGTATATAGCATACAGTATTCAAACATAAATGCTGCATTAAAGGTAAATTTTTGTACCATTTATAATTTCAAACGTGATGAGTAAAGAGACAGCAAATAAATGTTATTTACAAAGGAAAACAGTAAAAAATTAACAGTTTATTAACATAAATAAAGACGCTTCCATTAGATTAAAATTTCAATTAAATTTCTAACAAATAACTGGAGTAATGCATTTTGCTATTTTATGGACATGATTTGTGCATTGGTTTTTGTTGAGAAGAATAAAGGCAATGAGGTTAAACAAATTAACAATTCATTGAAGTCCTATTTGTAATGGAATGTGTCATTATCTTTCACGCATCAGCATAAAAGTCACAGAAAAAGCAAGGACAGAAACAGCAATGCTAAGTGCCAAAACTGTAAGAAACAAATGAAATATATCATAACTTTTTGTCAAAGAAAAAATATTTTATTAAAAATAAATAAACAGAAGAAAATTATTAATTATGTATAATAATTTATAGCAAAGTAATTACAAAGAAATTGCCATTAGCAAGTGATAATCAAGATTATTTGAAAGAGTTTCACAGAGCCTTGAATTATTGCATTGATACAGGGTCGGGACACATTAATATGACCACCTCTCCTCGAAAATGTTGGAACGTCCCATGGTAAGCAGATGAAAAATCATTGCATATCATTAAAAGCTGACAACAGCGGACGTGTAGTAGCATCCATTAACACAGCAATTGTCGCCGTCATGAGCAGAGCAAGTGACCTGTCGGACCTCCAAAAGGGGATGATCATTGGCTATCGGGCCAAGGGGGTCAACATTTCAGAAACGGCCACCTTTCTGAACTGCTCTAGGGCTGCTGTTGTGAAGGTGTACCGCGAATGGATGAACCAGACAGTTTCGAGCAACCGAAAAGGTAACTGGGGGTGGGGGGTGGGTGGGGGGGGGGGGGCTATGACGCCTGGCCAAGACCAATCGGCGTGCCACTGTTGAGCAACTGACACAGCAAACGAACAGTGGGGCCACTAGGCGTGTCAGCACCAAGACAGTGCAACAATCCCTCTTGAGGTTGGGGCTCCGGAGCAGGCGTATGTTAACAGCACCCATATTGACGCCTGTACATCGCCGAAAACGCTTCCAATTCGCAATGGACTATCACCATTGGACCTCAGCCGAGCGACAAAGGGTTGCTTCTCTGACGAGTCGCGGTTTCTGGTGAACAGAGTGGACGGACGATGGAGAATTCACCAGGAAGCATCTGAGAACAGGCATCCCGACACCATCATTGGCAGACGACAGGCTGGTGGGGGAGGTGTGACTATTTGGGGGATGTTTTCGTTGTATGGTCTGAGTCCACTGATACCGCTGAAGGGTACAATGAATGCTGTTCGTTACCTGACGATCGTCACAGATCAGGTACATCCCTTCATGTCGACAGTGTTTCTTCAGGGTGATGGCACCTTTCAACAGGACAATGCTCCCTGCTATACAGCCAAAATTGTCCACGACAGGTTCGAGGAGCTTGAGGATGAATTCAAGCTACTCTCATGGCCGCCAAACTCCCCGGACCTCAACCCCATTGAACATGTATGGGACCATCTCGATCGCCATGTCCGCAAGCTGGACCCTCCACCACGCGCGGTGATGGAATCACGGGATGCACTGATCGCCGAATGGTCCCCAGATACCTGCAACCATCTTCCGAGGACTTATTGACTCTCTGCCACGTCGACTAGCTGCTGTGCTTGCCGCCACAGGTGGATATTCCGGAATCTAGCAAGTGGTCATATTAATGTGTCCCAACCCTGTATAAATCCCTCTGGGGTTACTTAAGCTGATAGAACGGTAACCATAATGGACATAATGGAAACCCTCATATCAATGGGTAGAGAACCTCTCTCAGGGATGTGCCCATGAGGGTCGGAGCAGGTTATACCTGACCCACACTTGCAAGCGACCCACCATCTAGCCCACAAAATTTTATGACTGTAACATAATCTTGAATTCACCGCCACCTGGTTTCCCAGTGCTGCTGCCTGGATCATTAGTTGCGCATCCATTGATGGTGTCATACCACAGATATTAAAGAAAACATCATGTGGTCATACACTCTGGTGTTTCTTTCATCATCAAAGTTGGTTTCGTCATTTGTGATATGAATAGGGCTAGCGAAATAACGGGCCCCAGCACGGAAAAATCACCTGACCATAATAGTTCGAATAACAATGTAATCTTCATGTTTTCATCTTAGATTTTAACAATCAGTATTTTTTCGTTTGTTGGATTGTTGGCTGGACTAATATGGTCAGGTGAGCTTTTCCACGTCGGGACCATTATTGCGTTGACCCCATGATGTGGATGCGGTAGAAGCAATGTGCGTTATGTGTGGTATTGTGTTTTAAAATCACGTGTTTTACAAATACCTGGTCAGAAAAGGCCTCTCTGCTACAGTTTTCTGAACCGCAAAAATTTTCAGTGGACAGTTCTAATGAAGGAAACAAACATGAGGACAGTGGGCCTACTAGTTTCTGACTCCATTCAACTGGAATTCTTTGGGGGGGGGGGTAGAGTCAGAAACCCACACTCAGATTTTCCTGGGCACATCCCTGCTTTCTAGAATTTCTATATACCTTACAAGTGTTCCACATGTCAACTTTTGGTGGAGAGGCAGCCATCATTCTTGTATTCAAATTTGGATGAGCCAGGGACTGCATGAGTGATCCTCTCTCGCAGCAGAGCTCAGTAATGTGGGAAGGAGGCATGAACACATTATCTTTGAAGGAGCCCCATAAGAAAATATCACAAGGAATTTTTTTATGACTTCCTCCCAGCAGCTAAATCTACGAGTATGCTGCAGTGCCTAATACAAATACAACCTTTGAGAGATTCTCTATTCACTGATATGAGCACTTTTATTTTGAAACGTTTTAGGTTTTACTACCTAAAAAAAAAAAAATCAAGAAATCCAGTATAACATTACCTAAAGGACTGCACATGCTTGATGTGGAAGAGCTGTTCAGAAGTTCGTATGAATTGGAAATGTTAGTTCTCGTTTCGCTAGCATTTGTTGCTAAATCAGATGTATCTGAAAATAACTTCTGTAAATGCTGGACTGTACCAAAGATAAGTAAAAATTACTTCCAAAATATGATTACCTGCTAATCTTTCAGAATTAATTTCAATATCGTTTTCCGTTAATGACAGAGAAAGTAGTTCTTTGAATGCTTCTAATGAATCGACAGCTTTCTCTCCAGGGAATAGGTAATCTGAAGCTGTTAGACTACCACCCGAGAAAGGTGCAAAAACTCTCCGGGGTGGTTCATGAACAACACAGGGATCTAAACATAGGCAAAAAAAATAAAAAAATTTCAGTGCCAAAATATACTTTACAAATAGCACCTGAATATAAACAATATTTATGGAAAAATGAATTTTTGTAGGCTATGGGAATTAATGGTTGCCTATCTGAACTTTCCTGATGGTTGTTAACACTAATGCGTGTTTGAAGCAGTGATGTGTAATCGAGATCCTGACGACTGAAATTTATCAGATGGAAAATATTAGCCTAGACAGATCAGTGATCCAGTGCAGTTTGAAAGGGAGTACAGTAAACCCCTGTTACAACGTACCTCACTTTAACGTACATTTCAGAATAACGTACTAATTTTACATCCCCTTGGTTAAATTATCCCTTCAGTACAACATACATCGTTCACATGTCTTGCACTGATTGGTCAATGCAGCCCATGTGAAAGTTGCAAATGGGCCAATGGGCTAATTAAGCCAGGTTCACGTTTCATTGTTTGGTCAGTATAGCACATATAAACCCAGAAATCTCTACATGCTACTCAGTCTAGCATGTTTGATTGTCGATTATTGCATGCTACTCAGTCGGGATCCAATTTGTGCTGCAATTAGATTAGAGACCTTGACTTGATGGACGATTGCCCATCTTCAATACGGTAAGATTATGTGTTTGTTTAATTTGTGTGCATGTAACAGGGTGACTAGCGATCGGGATAGGTACGGGAATGTAACCAGGAAAAGTCAGGGAATTTTTTGTAAATGTGTTAGTCTGAGCATCATTTCAACATTTCACAGAAAGTTTACAAATCGTAATGACAGAAAAAAGGAAAAGGAAACAGAAAATGCATTCATGTATTCTTATGTTTTTCTATGAATATATGCATTTTTCACACCTCCCCCCCCCCCCCCGTTTCAGTATAACGTACAAATTTCCAGGTCCCTTGAAGTACGTTATAACGGGGTTTTACTGTAGTACAATTTGGTTAAATATGAAACCAGTGAAATTCCATCTGTTCAGTCCAATGAATGATGAAAGAAAATGGCTCTTCAACAGATGACATCATCACCGACACTGTCAAATGGTGATTTTCTATAGACATTTGAGTACTGCAGAGCTCGAAGAAGATTTGAAGAGAATGGCAAATTAATACAGCGTTTAGATTAACCAAAATCCTAGCAAATTTAAAGTTTGTTGAGATCTATAACAAACTGCCAAGTGTGTGTACAGGCATGAATGCCAAGAGTGATGGTGATAATGAGTAATCCCACTTAAGAGCACCACTGCAGTGTTCTCCGCAGAAAATTTTATTGTGGGTGGAAAGATAAAAGGCCGGGCAGACAACAATTAAAAACAAATACTATGCGCAGCTTTTCGTGCATTCAGCCAGGCAGCGTGCCCCTTCAAAAGGTCTTGGGCATATTACAATGTATTAATTTCATTAACTAATTTCAAAAAAGGAGGTTATCAATTCGACTCGTATGTATGTAATATTGTTGGAATTGTCAGTCAATGCGGGCTTCTAAACAGGTGTGTCAAACTTCATAATTGTGTGTATGTATGTTTGTGCACGTATTTCAGAAACTAGAAATCGAATTGCAATAATTCTTTTTTTATTGGATTAAGTATCTTTCAACTTAGGGAACAGTTCAATAGTTTTCAAGTTATGGACTGGTTATAGCTAGACGACAGCGAAAGTTTCATCGAAATCGATTTTTTTTATACTCCGTTTAACCTTGTTTTATCCCCCTTAATAAAAAAGCATAATTTAGAAATACAGTAAAAACTCTTTATAACAAAATTGGTTATTACGAAATTCCGCATGTGTCAGTGGAACTTCCCATCACGTGACCACGTTATCGCGAGATTCTCGCTAAAGCACGTGACAGCTGCATTTTTTCTTTGTTCTCTGCCTTCCACGGTGAAATGGAGACCACGAAAAAAACGGCGCCAACTCTCATTGGAAACGAAATTGGCTGTTTTGAAAGCAATTTCTTATCTTTCTGTCTCAGGAGAAGGAAAATGCAGTTTGTATAGAAACCATCGATGAATGGAAGCAGAAAACGCTGCCAGAATTAATTAAGGATTTTCCTCGTGCAGACATTTATAATGCCGACGAAACGGCATTGTTTTTTTAACTTGCTGCCGAACAAAACGTACAGCTTTAAAGGTGACACATGTCATGGCGGAAAACAGAGCAAGGAACGTCTGACTGTGCTTCTTTGCTGCAACGTTGATGGGCTGGAGAAAAAAAAGCCATTAATCATCGGAAAAGATCAGAGGAAATTTTCATATCTTTGTTTAAGTTACAAAATTATGTTCAAAATACTGTAAGTGTTAAAAAGCAGTCAACATTGTTAGATTATTTCCAAAAAAAATGAACAAATTATTATTTGCTTATAACGAAATTTGGATATAACGAATTTTTTTCCTGGCCCCCTGAAATTCGTTATAACGAGTTTTTAATGTACAAATGTTTAAAAATGACTGCAGCAGCTTCATGAATTTCTCACAGCCATTCTATTAGCACTGTGATAATGAAGTTTGATAATGTAAGATAAGCATATCTTTAAGTTTCGTTTAAAATGCCGGATTCTCAAAATTCAAATTTTATGCCAGTTTTTCTTTTCAGAATAAGCTGTGACAGGATATGATTAAAAACTGGCTTACACAACTGCTGCAAACTTCATCTTTCGACAGGATAGTGCTGTGCTACATTTCCACTGCCAAGTCTGTCTTCTTGAACAACATCCTACCAAACCCATTGAGTTTGTCATACAATTATGTAATATACTGTCATAATATACAGTTATTTGTAAGAGATATGTAAAATAATTCATGTTAAAATCAATTGTATCTAATATTAAAATAAATTAACCTTGTTGTTCTTCATCTATTATCAATCCGTCCTCACAGTGAATTTCGAATCTTCCATATAGGCTGCGGAGAATATCTTGCTTAATGGCCTTTATTTATAAAAAATAAAAATACTTTAGGCATGCTATAACGAGCCTCATTAAAGCAAAGAAGCTTATGTTCACAAAGTATATAAAGACCTGAACAGCTTCTTGAAAGCTGGCTTTATTATGAACAAAGGCACGGCTTTGCAATGTTCCTCGTAATAACATTTTAGCACCACATTTGCATAATACATTATCATCTTCTTTATTGAAAGAGCCCTTTAAAAATATTTAGAACAAGAAACAATAACATTAACACAGATATGTCGAATACCATATTCATGAATTGTTGAGTGCACCTAAATTATAAACGAATGAAATAAAAATTGATGAAAAAAAAATAAATTAGATGCTCACAGATTCAATAAAAACTTCCGCAACATGATTCAAGTTTGCTGTGGCTTTGTCCTTTTGTTTCCCATGGCGAATTTCTTTGTTGAAATCAAGCAATTCTTTTGGCAGCTTTAACTGACCATCAATCAGTACCACTGCAGAATTAACTGCAGAATGAAATGGAGATAAGCCAATCTGAAAAATTGTTTATTTCCCTTTTTTTTTGGCCTTGTTATATTTAATATTTTTTTATATAATAGATTCTCTGAATTTTATATCGTCAGATATGCTCTTACATGGATTTGTTTAATTAAAGATGATTTGGAATCTTCAACACTAATAGGGATAGTTAAATCTAATGCAAGACGACAATCTAATCGATGCCAATTTAAACCATTTGATTGAAAACGAAATTCTGCCGGTTTTGCCGACATCTATATGAATAAAGCAAAGAAAAAGGTTGTAATTTTAATTTAAAATGGATCAATTCAATACTATATTTTTTTCATACTTCTCCATACATGAATATTGGATAAATCAAACACCTTTGCCGTCACTCTATAAATAAAATTGAAAAAATATTCTTTTTAAGTTAGAATAAAATTCAATAATATAAAAAACTAATTATTAATGAATATCTAACCTCTGAGGTTGAACATGGAGAATAATTTTCTCTGAAGTCTCATTTATATTGCTCAATTGAATTTGTTTTTTAAGCATTTTAGAGATGCCTATTAAAACCTGTAATTAAATAAAAGGATTTTAAAAACGAACGAGAATAATATAATGGGCTCCAAAATAATAATAATAATAATAATGAACAGATTAAAAGCACAACACTCTTTAACCACAACTAAAAAAGGCGTAAAACAAGAAATAAAACAAAAAAAAAATGAAAAAAACAATACAACCTGTAAACGTCTTTCGAAAGCTTTGCTTTCATCTTCAGCAGACAAGGAGAACCTCAAGAGATTCTTGAGAGAACTGACTTGTTTATTGAATTAGCAAGGTATATATAGTGAACAATAACCAATAGAAACAAAAAAACCCTGAAAACGTGATCACCGTTTTGGTAACTGGTCCACCCATTGGATCAAACTAGATTCACCAATGGGGCCCCTGTCCGAATTTAACAGTAACTGCTTATCCGTTTTATTTATAGCTCAGCTTTCGTAAGAATCTAACAAGTATTTTTTATTGACCGATTTTATTAATTTCACACTATTCATTTGGAATTCGTGGCCCGTATCCAGGGAATGCTTCGCGATGGCTGACTGGTTGCTCCTGCCAAATCTTGTGTGGTTCAAATGCTCCTTAAATCTTGTTTCTATGCTTCATCATAGGGCATTGGTTACATTGAGCCTGGTAGATGCCTGATTTTTGCAGTGGTGGGATCTGGTCCTTAGGATTGCCCAGCAGTTGCTTCATTTGACCTGGATTGCTGAAAGCGAGAGAGACATTAAAGGGCTTAAGTATCAAGCTTATTCCGCTTATAAGAGCCTTGTTGTAGGGCAAGGAAATGACTTTCCGGTTATTTATGTTCCTTTTAAAAGTAGTGATTCCTGCTAAGAACTTTTTAAACCTTCTTCTTCTAACTAAATCCAAAATGAAAGCTTTCATCTATATGATAGATAGAGCATTGAATAATTTGTTGTCGATTGTCGTTGATAATCACTCACTGATGGAGGAAATTTCATTTCCGAAATGTACATCTGAGTCAATTATCATGTGGATTAGTGTTTTCAGTGTTTCTTTAATTAGTTTGTTTCTGGTTGTTTGCAACCGCAGTTGCCAGCAACTAGTCGAGAGTCATAAGAGGCCTTACTAACAGCTTGGAAGACCAAGCGAAGAAGCGTCAGCGGTTAGACTAAATTTCCAATAGATCCAATAGTTCTTTATCATCCTTGACACCAAAAAGGTAAAAAGAGGAATAGAAAAGACAGAAGTTTGGAATAGCAGAAACATATAGAATCCTTACTTCAAAATATCAAACCTACTTGTTTTAACTTTGATAACACATTCTGCGGAAGACTTTCGCTAGGATAGGTCATAAACACTCCCAGAATATCTATACCTCCTGGTAACATTCTGTTGACCTACAAAATAAAAAAAAAAATATATAAATATGAAATTCGTTCATTGCTTAGGACGATATTACAGCAGAATAATAACAACTGAACAGACTTGTCTGGCATGATGAATAACTAAAGCTTCATCAATGTCTTCACGATTAGCAGCCGCTTTGTTTTTCTCTTGCTTGCTTTTCCCTTTGGACTCGTTCTCCGAGCTCTTGCCCTGAGCATCAAGCTCCACATCATCTTTCGGCGTACTTGCTAAGTGACACACAAAATCTTTTTGCTGAGTACTCTAGAAATTCATGAAAAATTACGCATCAATTTATACATTAAACACAAGGATATGATACATTGTCAATTTCACGTGTGTGCTAATGCATTCACATGATGAACTGAAATAAACCATATTGTGTACCTGTCCGATTACTAATCCTACTGAAGAATCGGGAAGACTCGTTAGATATTTGATTGCCGATTGGATGTTTTCATCAGCTACAATAACTCTTCCCATTTTAACTAATGAATTAAATTATCGCATACTATGCAAATCAATGTCACATAAATGCCTCTAGTATATATACATAAGCGCTTTAGACGATAAAAATAAAAATAAAAAAAAACCATGCACCCCAAACCGGAAGTATCTTCGAAGCGAATAAAATAGAGTTTGTATTTTTTAGTCGTTGATTGCCAATATCGTCTTCCAAGTTTGATTAAGAAATTTAAAATGAATTTATAAAGTAAATTATTATAATAAAAGAAGATAAGAGATATTTTAGTTATCCAGAAATTTTTAAATTTTTTTTTCAGCCAATCAGAGTATAACGTTAACTTACAAGAAATGGCGATTGGAGGGAAGTGAGCCATAGGAATCGTTGTTTCCTCTGATTTGTTAGATTTGAATAGGTTTACACGAAGCGGCAAAATGCGAAACCTGTTGATTAATTCAATTCTTCAGTTAAGAAAAGATATGCTGTCTTAAGTGTTTATGTTAGCAAAAGGATACGTGAACGTGTAATTAGCGGTAATCTGGATTAGTTTTGGATAGGAAAATAAGTAAGAAAAGGAAAAAGAAACTGACGTTTCCCTCCCTCTTTCAACCGGAATGGAGGACTACATAAAGATAGAGAAAATCGGAGAAGGTATGGAGAAAGGAGAGCCGTTCCCTACTCGTAACTGTTTGTTTTAAAGGTCTTCAAAAAAGCCTTGCTATAACGACATTGGAACATCCTCTCCGGACATCGATAACTTTTAGCCTTTATTTATCGTAAAGTTCAGCAAACCTAAAGGAAAGCAAAGTTTTAATGTTTTCATGTATGCGTTTTTTTTTTCTTCTTTCCCTCTATCAAGGGACCTACGGTGTTGTATACAAAGGACGCAACAAAAAGACTGGGCGAACAGTGGCACTGAAAAAGATAAGGCTGGAGAGTGAGGAAGAAGGGGTACCGTCGACAGCAATTAGAGAAATAGCTCTGTTAAAGGAACTTCAACATGAAAATATAGTATGGTAAGTATAATGGAAAGGAAACTGGTTCCTGAATCGCTTCCCTTGTTGTAATCTAAATGCATTGACGTTTTTAATTTAGCCTTGAAGATGTCCTTTTACAAGAAATTAAGATATATTTAGTATTCGAATTCCTCAGTATGGACTTGAAGAGGTATATGGATAATATTCCTGCTGGGCAATTTATGGAAAAATCGTTGGTAAAGGTATGATGTGAATAACTATTTTTTCACCGTTTTATATTTAATGAGAGCGAGTTAATTCTAGACCTTTTTTGCTAACATTTTATTCCAACC
>JAHWFO010022496.1:431519-500429 GCA_023313115.1 Rhysida immarginata
GAAATGGCCAGACATCCAACGTAATGTTACGACCCAACTGAAGGCTATCCCTAAAAACGACTACGCCAGGAGTTTCCAGGACTTGTACAGGCGTTCCCAGAAGTGCATTACCATCGACGGGGATTACTTTGAAGGATAGTAACTGCTGTTTCATGTAAGCGAGCAATCCACTCTCAATATGCCATCATTCACCGAACTTTATTGTCACAGATTGTATTTCCTTTGTGCTACAGTGAGAGTCCAGAACTTGAAAAAGGAAAAACTTCTTTTTGTAAGAAAATATTAACAAAAAAATACAAGATACATATTTTTTTAATATTATTTTCTTGCAGATAAGGAGTTCTTTCTTCTTTTTTTTTTTTTTTTTTTTTTTTTTAATATGCATACATCCAATATATATATAAAAAATATATAGATATAAATATAGTATAAATATAGACAATTTGAAATATATATAGACATTTCATTTTCACTTAAGTACTGAAGATCCAACAAAACACATGATTTATTCATTGAATTCATTGAAAATGATCCCAGCTTTAAAGATTTTGTAAATTTAAACTGTTTACTGTATATTTCTAGACTTAAGATATATTTTTGATTCCAAAATCATTTAATGGGATGCACAATCAGGATTCTCATTTAAGAAAAGCTTCAACAAAGCTTAAACTATAGCAAATTATGCATCACCAGGTTTTGAAATGCCCAGATAGATAGCATCACCTTATTAAAGAAGAATGGTCCATACATTTTCACATAAAGCCATTCATTATGCCAGCCCTCATATTTTCACATGACTGTTCAGTGTAACCAGGACTGTCCCGTGCAGATACGCACTGCACAAAGACACCTTCATAGGGGTGCCAAACTGTTTGTTAATATCACAACAGCCTTATCACAAGGGTGCCAAAAATAAACTTTTGCACAAGGGTACTTGGCATCCTAGTGGCAGTTCTGACTGTACAATTGTGGAAGGTTATCTTGTCACAAAACAGTTGCCATTTTTCATTACTGACAATGGGCAATTAAAATTTTTTTCTATATCAATTATGTTGAAAAAGTATTTGATGACTTTTGTGACTGTTGTTTTCGGAGTTATGTATCAAAAGCAAACGATGTATGGTTTTTGTTATTGCAATTCTGAATTGGTAATATTTGAATGCTACTGAATTTGGAAGTGTTATTTTCTGTGTATGAAATGCAGGCCTACACAGCAGCGTATGATTATAACTACAAAGGGGGTTGCAGAAATTGGGAAGGAAAAAAAAATAGAGGGCACTATCATTCCATACTGGAAAGCTATTCATAACTACTGTCAAGCATAAGAACAAGTTGTACATGGGCATAATAGCATAAAGCAACCCTGCACAGGTGCAAAATATATTATGATAACATATCACATTTTTCAGGTGATTAATATTAATGGTTTGTGCAGTGGTTCTCAACTGGTAGTACGCAAACTGTTAACTGGTGATACTTGGACAAGGCCTTAGACAATGTTCTATTAGTTTTTTATTTTTGAGTGGTATGCAGTGTTAAAATTTTTGCTTTAGTGTTACCGTTTGTGGAAAGGTTGAGAACCATTAGTTTAGTGCCATATTATTAATTACGCTTTCTTTTGACTAGCCACAGTCTGGTAGCATAGCATGGGTAAATGGTGTCAGAAGTGTGGTATTATTATTATTATTATTATTATTATTAATTTTTTTGCCCCGTCATCTCATATTTTATCTCCCTCCGCTGGCAAGGATATCAAAATTGGCGCCTGGGTCATCATGACCCCCTCCTCATCTGCATCTGCCCTCCCCTCTTCGCTATGCCATTGTTAGTCATTGTTAATGTACTGCTGGCCATTAAAAATTGAGCTGTCACAGCCATATTTAGTATATAACAGTGAGATAATTCCAACTATAGTTCGAGTTGATTTTTTTAAATAAAATTTGGTATTATAGAAATTGGTACCTCGTGTAGCCACCAGTTATAAGTGCTATTACAGAGGAAAAGACTTTAGGGTATACATGGTTTCTTCTTGTTGGCAAAGTTCATATTATAGTCGCGGTTATGAATCGTTATGTGTTCAATAGGCGAAATATAAGTTATACATGTATAATTGAACGCGCGGGCCAATAATGAAGCAGAACATGGTAGCCGTCCAGGAATTGTTGGGTAATTCATGTTAGTAAATAGCCCCAGGCAAACCTTAAAAACAAGGGACAACGGACAGCCTCTAACACATCAGATGCAAACTACGTGTAGCAGGCGCGAGTGAACTGGAAATAAATAACATCTCGTACAATAATACTTATGAGATGCTGGACCTATTCTGTTGCATAATGCAGTATGATTTAAGCGGATAGTTGAATTACGGTAACTCTAGTGGCAAATTGTGAAAAATGTTATTAAAGATCAAAGTAAATTCTCTCTCATCCTTATGAAGGTCTGTCATAAAGTCCTTAAAATCACCTTAATAGAAGTGAGCCTTGTGATTAGTTCTTCTCTGTACAGGGTGCGCGGAAAATATCTGGCAGAATTTTAAAGGGTGGTAGAGGGGACCAAACTAAGCATTTTCTGTAATAGAATGTGTGTCCGGAAATGACGCGTTGGTGACGAAACACGTGAAAAGTGAAAGAAGACCAGCATTGAGCTCTCGTACTTGTAAAAGGATTGAGCTCAACTGCACGTAGAGCACTTTCTTCCACTCCAGGAACTCTGGCAATTCCGGTCCGGCTCGCATCCCATCTGCTAACTCTGAAGCATCCACTTTCGCAAAGCTGGCGGTGCACGTGCTTAAGCGTTTGTCAATTCGATAGTTGTCTCATCGGGAATCGTTCTCTGTACAGTCTCTGAGCAGCTAGTCCGTTTCTGTTCGCTGCCTCGTATGTCATTTGGTTATTTGCAAGCTCTGCGTCTGTAAAGCTCCCTGTTGTAAATACCAGCGGGACTTCCAGCACTTCTTCCAGAATCCCACATTCCCCAGTTTGACTCTGCAGGAATGTTCCACCAGGAATCATAATAATACATTCAGCATTGCGTTCATTGTGACGAGACAGTCGAAAAAGTCATCCGGTTTGATCTGGCGTCGCGCCAAAGGTGACAGATGGTGTGGCACTCACCATCTGTTACACAGAGTTCGGCGTGCAAGATGGTTTAACCAGAGCTGTGGCTGATGTGGATCTTCTGCTTTAAATGTAACGCTATGATTCTTTCATGGCTTGCACTTGCTTCACGATTAGCGGGGAGCCATCTTCTAGGATGATCTGGCCTCTTTGTACGTCCCACCATATGGTTTCGGCCTGGCATGATGGGCAATCTTATATAGGCTTTTTCAACTCGATATTGATCCGTGAGAGTTGTTTTCCCTCAGATGCATGAAAAAACACTATCTATCTACTAAATACACTATCTGGGCATTCGTCACCGGACACCTCATATCAGTAAGTTAAACCAGAGGAAGACTTTCACCGCAATGTCATCCTCAACACTTGGAAGGAAAAAACTTTCCACCAATTAGCGACACATGTTGGCGGGAATCTTGCTCCATTCAGCTCAGACAAACAGCTCAGTGGTGTGCTTTGGGCGGCTTGGCTGGCTCTCAACCGACCTCCAATTTGCCCCAAAGGTGTTCAATAGGGATTGAGGTCTGGATTGTGGGCTGGCCAGTCAAATTTCCCCACACCTATTTCCTCAAAACATGTTAAATGACGCCTGCTGTATGACAGAAAGCATTGTCCTGCTGAAACAGGTATGGGCCATTAACAAAGTGTTCCCACAATGTCGGTAGCACAGAATTGTACAGAACTGTTTGGTACGCTTCGGCATATATGGTTCCGCGAACTAAAACAAGAAAACCAAGACCATACCACGAAAAGCACGACCAGTCCCTGATGACACCTCCTCCGAATTTCACTGTGGGTACGACACAGTCCTGTAAATATCGATCGCCGGGCATTCGCCAAACTCGCACACGTCCATCGAATAGCCACAACTGATAGCGGGATTCATCACTCCATAAGATGGTTCCATTGTTCTGGAGTCCAGTGATATTTGGCTGGTCGCATTGAGGGCTGTGATATCTGGCCTGTGGACTGCTGCTCGTCCATGAAAACCAAGTGTGAGATCTCCCAGCGTGCGGTGACGATCACTTTCATCACTAGACGACGCCGATCGAAAATCCTGTGCTAATGTTTTTAACGCCTTCCGGTTTGACATCACCACACGTTTCAAGCAATTGGGTTAGCATGTTATAACCCCCTCTCGCTTCCACTTCAAAATAACAAAACTCATTGTCGAGCAGGGTATTTAAAATTTGTTGGAAATCTTACGGATCGAATGCCCAAACCTGTGGGCTCCAGTGATCATCCCTCTTTCCTCCGCACTAAGCTTGCGTCGTCTGTTTATATTGACTGCAATAGCTACAATGAGTGTATTCTAGCACGTCAACGTCTTTATAAGTTGTTTGACTTGAACGCACGATCCCATGCACTTTTGGAGAGGTGTCTGGTGACGAATGGCCAGATAGCGTATGTGCCTTGTTTCTAAGCATATCACTAAAATAAACAACGTTAAGCTATCTGGAGGAATCCCACTTGAAAATAATCTGTCTCCGGGTCTCGTCGGAGAGGTCAGTAATGTCGCATTTACAACATTTTCAAGTTCAACAATAAATTTTACACCATGAAATTGGCGGAACTCTTCCTCCATCACTTGGAAAACAGTTCTTTACACGTATACTTCCTACTTCATTATGCATTAGTATGTGGATGATGTGTTGGTTCTTTTGACAATAAGTGTAACTTGGACGATAATCGTGCGGCTGTGTAACCTTCACTTATCAATAAAATGATACGCTCAATTTAATGGTCATGAGCCGGCGATTATCGAGCAATTGATCCAAAAATGGAAAAGACTAAATTATCGACCATCACTACTTTTACGGCCTACACAAATTATTTCGGTGTCAGAGTCACTCACAAAATGTGGCCATCTCAAGCAACAGCGCTCAGTGAAAGTGTGCATTGAAATAGATAACTCGCGCGATGTTCGTTTCTTCAAGAGAATTGTTACGTATGATGAAAAGTGATTATATTATCGTTGAAATTAACAAACAAGATCAGTGATTGACCGCAGCTAGCATCCTAGATCTGTTGCCAAACACTGGCGCAGATGTTTTGCGTCTGGCGGAATTTTGAAGGAATATTCTACCACGAGCTTGTTCCAGACGGGCGAACCATCAACGTCAAAATTGCTCCGAACGGCTGGAACGGGTGTAAGCTGTTTTGTGAAGCAGAATTACCCGGAACGCAAGGCATTGGACAAAACGAGGCCGCACACCAATCGGATAAACCGGGAAAAACTCCAGGGCCCTGAGAAAATTAAACTAAGGCCACACTCATCATAGAGTCTGGACCTAACACTATCGGATTAATACTTGTTCTGGTCCATTCTCGTCTCCCTGTAATGGCAACGAATACCACCCACGGTAGATGATTGAACGTCTGCTAAATTTCCCCATTGCTTCTATCGCGAGCAACAACCTACGCAGACCAACGGCTATAACTACGGTATTCACGTCATCTACACCATCGAATAACTGTAGAGAATTAAACTGAACATATTCGCATATTATGAGAATAATGTTGGCACTGCCTAGCGAAGAATATACACTGGTGGCCAAAAGTTTGGACCAACCAGCAATGTCAAGAAAAACTGAATTTATACGAAAACTGTTTTACACCTACAACTCTAAGTAAATATGAAACAATATTCAGGGAAGAAATAAATTTATTTCTGCGTTGTTGGTTTCTTATTACCTAAAATCAAAATAAGACTGGCCAAAAGTTTGGACTACATTTATATAACATAAAGGGAAAAAAGTATTACATCATTAACTAATGAATTATTTTGATATTTGAGATCATTTTGACTCTACAGTATTTGATAAACGACCTGAAATAGAAATAAATAAGCTTTTAATAACATTTGGCTTAACAGCTTTCTGAATGGCTGCTATTAGTTGTTCTCGAGATTTGTACTAAGTGTTTTGGTAAATTTTTTTTGCTCCGTGAGATGCCACACATTCCCAATAATATTGAGATCTCGATTTCGAGCAGTCCAAGCAAAAGTGGAAATGTTGTTGCTCTCAAAACAGGCTTCCACAACTCGTGCAGTATAGATTGCAGGACTGTCCTGCTGCTAAATCCATGGTTTTTGCTTAAACTAGACTTTGCACAAAGGGATGAACACATTGTGAAGATCATCTTTATATTGAGCTGTTGTGCAATGTCCATCTATAATGTGAATCTTCAACTTTCCTTTGCTTCCAATGGCACCCAGAATCATCACTCCAGTATTACCCATTTGCTGCTTAATTTGCGGTAGAACAAGTGTTTCTTTATCACGATGCTCTTCATAAGAAGCTACATTAACAGGACCATCTAAACTGATTCGTTTTTCATCAGAAAACACAACTAATTGGAAGTCTGTTTTCACGCAGATGTGTCTTAGCAAACACCAGTCTCTCCTGCACGTGTTTCTGTGTTAGTGGCAACTTTTTGGGTAAAATTTCATAGGCAAAGTTCTGAGTACGTAGTTCGCTGCGAATTGTTCTTCTTGAGGCAGCAAGTTGCAGATTAAGTTTGACTTGTGTGGTGTTGACTACATGCCCAGATGTAAAATATCATAGCTAACATGTTCCTTAATTCTTGATTTGTCTCTTCGCGTCGGTGCACAAGGTCGTCCGATTTCCGTCCTATTTTCCAATTAACATTTTTAACAATTCTGATAAAGATTTTGTAGCTCACGCGGGAGATTTCAGCAACTTTTTTGAAGTTTGTAAATTGCTTGTTAAAATTTCTAATTCGCTCTCGTTGGCCTTCAATTAACATTGTGCAATACATAATATGGTTTTAGTGCTCACCACACAACAAGATGACTTGTAATATGCAAATTATTTGCATGTTTGTGATGTTGGTCCAAACTTTTGACCAGTCTTATTTTGATTTAAGGTAATAAAAAAGCAACGACGTAGAAATAAATTTGTTTCTTCCCTGAATATTGTTTCATATTTACTTAGAGTTGTAGGTGTAAAATATTTTTAGTATAAATTCATTTTTTCTTGATTTTGCTGGTTGGTCCAAACTTTTGGCCACCAGTGTACAAAGGTTGGATAGAAAGTAATGGCAACAGTGCTATACTTTTGAAAATATTATCATCATTGCCAAATTTGTGGAAGGCATCGTACATCACTAGCGCTTCCATCTCTATTCATGTCCCACCGTAAGGCATGGATAATCAGTTTTGTGTTGTAATGCTTCCCTCCACGTGGCTCTTTCATTTTGGCGAAGAGATCATAATTGCACGGACTTATATCAGGTGAGTATGTGGATGTTCCAGTATTATCCATCGGCCACACAATAATATCGCCACCACCGGCTTGTATCTGTCTAGCCGTCATTCGAGTGCCATAGTTTCTGTTGGAAATCGGCTATCCGCACTCGACTCCACTGATGAACCAGAAAACGTGACTCGTCGGACCAGACGACTTTCTTCCAGTCCTCTGTTGTCCAAATGCTGTGCTCCCTGACCCAATGCCAGCACAATTATCATAAGTGCAGGGACTCGCCTGGGGCGATGGCTATGTGGCCCGTATGCTGAATTGTGTGCATTTTATTTGGGTCACCACTGTTGTAACTGCTGGCAGGGCCGCCGCCAGGGGGGGACAAACGGGACTCTAGTCCGGGGCCCCTGCTGCTGGTAATCGGATAGTCTTCGCTGTCCTCTGGAACAAATGCGCCGTGGACGGCAAACAGCAGGATGGCTTAAGACCATTTTGTACCCAATTTTGTTTTATTCCAGGATTTTTATGTCTCGTCCTTCTTTTCTTTTACATCCGTTGGTTAAAATACAGGGTCTTTATAATTAAAGTTCCATTTTGACATGGCCATAAAAAAACAAACTACTGGACCAAAAGCTATAATACTTGGTAATATTATACAAGAGGGCATGGGAAGTTCATACCCACCAAATTAAAATTAGTTCAAAAGGTCACCACCAGCATGGAATGGCGCTCTATGCAATATTCGTATACGAAATTAGACACGAAGACACAGGTTAACAAGTCTTTAATCGCTACTAAAATTAGTTACATGTTGAATCTGGCCTCCATCGTCATCTAGTAACAATGTTAATCTGTGTCTTCGTGTCTAATTTCGTATACGAATATTGCATAGAGCGCCATTCCACGCTGGTGGTGACCTTTTGAACTAATTTTTTTTTTTGATGGGTATAAACTTCCCATGCCCTCTTGTATAATATTACCAAGTATTATAGCTTTTGGTCCAGTAGTTTTTTTTTATGGCCCTGTCAAAATGGAACTTTAATTATAAAGACCCTGTATAATATTAGTCTTGGTTTCATTCAAGGGTTGGATTTTTTTTTTCTGTTTCAATTCTCATACAAGATTAGAAACATCGATTTAAACAAAAAGTTAAGAATATGTGTACCATAAGGATGTTATTTAAAAGCTTCGTTACTGTCATTCGTGAAGTCGGTCGTTCCGTTGTCAATTTTTTTTCTATTTTTTTTAATATTGGCTTCGGATTCAGATATATAGCATCAAAAAATAAGTAAAATTTATAATAGGCACCCAAATCCTTTAATGCGGGTACATAGCCAAAATGACGATTAAAGTTAATCATTTTGGTTAAGGTCGAAGAACTAATTAAGATCATGTGCCATATCCGGTCTGCGAGTCCCTGGATGACCGTCAACTCAGCTCAGTATTCCTCAAGCCATGCCTAGCTCAGCGGCGTAAGTGGAGGTTGAGCTGCCCGGGGCGTTTTTCAGTTTGCCCGCTCTCTTCGAATAATAGAACAAAAATTAAATCGATAACACACAATAGCCTGTGAAAATACTAGGCTATCATGTTTATTTCTGAAGTGAAAAAAAAATTAACTATATCATTCAACAGCCAATAGCTTAGCTAGATAGAGGTTAGGCTACCCAAAGCGGTCATTTATTCCCCTGCCGTCCCTCGAGTAATAAAATAAATATAATATCAAACTTATTAATACAAAGCTGTAAAACGGACAGTTCTATAGTTTCGATAAAAAAACAATTTTTTTCAAAGCAGTAGGCCAAAAATGCCGCCACTTACATAAGTGCCATACTACACCCCTGGTCTATGAGCTAGCATGGCCAAAAGCATTAGCTTGTTGAATTCTTGCAGTGTCACGCCAGGACATTCTGGTAGAATGCAACATTTGCGGACCTCTTAAAACACCTTAAAGGATATACAGAGTGTACCTGAACGGTCTGTACAAACTTACAGCATGAGATCCTTGTAGCCAGAGAAGCAATATATGTCCCATGAACATAGGATCACAAGTGCTTTCTTCTGGAGATACAACCGTGCGACGTTGTCCTATACGTCAACTGAACACAATTACGTTGTATGCCGATAATCGAGGCATGCGTGATAATCTTATCCAACCGTCATTGTTTCCGACTCAGTAGAGACTTCTTAGATGCCATTACCCTAGTCGATGGATAGGCCGTGGAGGACCAATACCGTGGCCAGCATGTTCGCCGGATATGAATCCCTTAGACTTTTTTTTGTGGGGCCACTTGAAAACCCTTGTTTATTCCACCCCCGTACCAGGTGTTGATACTCTTCGCCAGCGGATCGTGGATAATTGCGATGTCATCCGTAACACACCCGGTATTTTCCAACGGGTTCGCTAGTCAATGCAACGACGTGTGCAGGCCTGCGTGGAATCTAACGGAGTTCATTTCGAGCATGTACTTTAGCACGTCTGGACTATTCTGGAAATAAACCATAGTTTGTAACGCTGAACGGATTTGATGTGACAATTGCGCCAGATAATATAGAACTACTTCGCACGGTTGTATCTCCAGAAGGAAGCGTTTGTGACCCTATGTTCATGGGACATATATTGCTTCTCTGGCTACAAGGAACTCATGCTGTAAGTTTGTACAGACCGTTCAGATACACCCTGTAGTATGTTCCATGAATAGGTTTCATAAACGGCAAGGCTAAAATCCTTGAACAATGCTGACCTAGCATGGCGAAATAATCGAAAACAGAATTTAGAATTCTATTAGGTGCTATTTTGCAGAAGTCAGTTTTGTTATTCTCGTCATCAGGCGAAGCGCAATAATCTTTACTGGCCAGTCATCGGCCTCGGTGGCTCAGTGGTTGCGTGATCGCCTCTGATGCCCGAGGACGCGGGTTCGCACCCGGCCGAAGACGACGAGGATTTTTTCAGGGGGAAAATCCTGAGATCACGCACTTCCTTCGGAAGGGAAGTAAAGCCATTGGTCCCGTGTAGTCGTTTGCCGGCTGCACGTTATAGAACCCTTGCGAGGCAGAATTTGCGGCCCCTATAACGCCGTCCTGAAATGACCATGGCAGTTGAAAAGGACGTTAATACCAAACAAACAAACCAAACCATTACTGGCCAGTCAACAGTGGTGCACGAGTATATCTTAGGTTATCTGTTCGATTGCTGACAACATTTAAGGCTCCAATTTTGAAGACGAACGTGATAGGTGTGATCTGTGGTACTGTTGCTCTGTTGTCGATCATAAGGAGGTATGTGCTGGTACGTCCGTCTTTGGTATTCGCCTGATATACGGTTGCTTTCGAGAACGTAAAGTTAAATGTGGATTAAAGTAATAAATGAAAGCTAAAAATTTCGTGACCCGGGTTCGAACCAATGGTTAAGATTTAACACGTCGCTACTCAAGCTAACTGGGTTACCGAGGAAAATATGCTGTCAAGACATGTCTTACGGACTTCCATGAAGTCAAATGGTAGTTAGCTGATTGCATAAATGAATAGAAGAATTGTTGGCAGTTATTCCATTGATAACGAATTCAATATCCCAAGAGCTCATGGAACCCGCGCTGACAAAAGCATAAACCTCCACAATATAAGATATCATCTTGCTAATGATATCTTCATTGACTACAAGACTTCGTGGTTCTGTAAACATTATTGTAGTCGCTTGTATCTAAAATGCATCTGTTTCCAATAGGGAAATCCTATCACATTAAAATTGATCTTTTTGGGTTAATAATGCATGTCGTCTATGCAGAGTTTTTCTTTGGCATCTGTTCATGAAAAATGAGATTATGGAAGCTGTGCTCCAATTCCACTTGAACACAGTTCAATAGTTCTATTGTCAACTCCCCGATGTATGTGTTTTATTGGAGTGCGTTAATCGAGTATATCGAGTCAACAGCATTACACGCTCGCTACATTCAACGAGTAAATTATTAATACTGGTGTTCGGGACCTTTGACTCATCCTGTACAAAATAATATGTTTTAAAAACTGAAAAAAAGTGCTTCATGCATTTTTTTTACGAACCAGTAAAAGAACACGAAAGGAAGATGTTACATTAAAACAAAATTATCCTAACTTGAAATTATTCGCTTTTTATTACTTTATCAATTATTTTATTTATTAAACTTAGATTTCCATTCTAATAATTTCTTCGTTATATAATACAGAACATTTTGTCTATGAAATTAAGTTGCTTTTTAAAATTTTAATTAGTGGCATAGACAGTTACGAACCGTAGAATTGCGTAACGTTGAATCTTGTGACACTACTTGGAAGAGAGAGCGAGAGAGACAGAAGCCGATAAACAATGGGTCGCCCCGTTGGGTAGGTGGATGGCCGGTGTATGTCATGGCAACTGTCATCGATCAGGACACCACCAACAACTAAATCTCCCAGTCGCATAGTTAACTTGGTCAAGAACGGCGGCGACTTTGGTAGCTATGCGCACGTGGATATGGGCGCGGGCCTTGGCTCTTCTCTCGTTGCCATCTATGTTGTGGGCGCTGAATGAGGAGAAGAAGAAAACCAATATCAATATAGGTAAGGAACGATGGATTTATTCTTTTCATTCTTATTGTCTTATTCTAGGAAAGACGGAATGCACTAAATGTAGCCAAAAATTAAATTTTTGAACTATTCTCCGAAATTTAAAAAAGAGAAAAGCTAGAACAGCTTAACTATCTCTCAATATAAAGTTTTAATTATTATTATCCCTAGCAATTTTTTTAAATATATACTACAATTACAGGGGTATCTTCTTTGGCAACTGCTGAAATAATTTGGTTAAATGAGCTTTTTACTTGCCAGTGTCCCAAAAATATGATTATTAAAAACAAGACGATTAGATTACACGTTCCCATTGCAACTTCTATAATGCGAACGAAAGTCGATGGCTAAAAAAAAAACCCTGTCTTGAAATTATTTTGATATTTCTAGATAATGTTCGCTAGGAAACAATATAAAAGTTTTCAAAACATAATTATGCACTGCAATAAGCGATTGCTCCACGTCTTCCTTCTTTGCGATATTTCATCCTTAAATCGTGAACCTGTCTTACGTGACAAATTCCTACCCAGTTTGTACAGTTTAAAACACTGCTTCACAACGAATATCCATTGCAAATTACAAATATCTTCACGTTATTGTATCTGTTGAAGATAAAATATGCCATAAATTTTATGCGGTGTGTAAATATTGTATTTTTGTTTAATGGTTAAAAATATAATTGAATGTTCATTATGCGTCATGATGGCAAATGGCAAAATTATTTATTAATATGGTGTAGGATGAACTCCTTTGGCGGCCAATACAGCATGAACTCGTCTTAGAAAGGACAGATACAAGTTATGTACAGTGGCAAGAGGGATTTTGAGCCATTCCTCTTGCAAAACTTTAGCTAGATCAGTACGTGATGCTGGCGGAGGAAAACGATTCCTGACTTGCTGCTCCAACATACCCTACACAGGCTGAATAATGTTCAGATCCGGTGACTATGCAGGCCATGGGAAATGCTCAACCTGTTTCATGCTCATCAAACCACTCTTTCACCAATCTTGCTGTGTGTACTGTGGATTGTCTTCCTGATACACACTGATCCGTCAGGGAATAAATGTTGGAACATGGGTTGCACCTGATCCTCCAGAATATGCCGATAGTCCTTGGCAGTGACGTATCTTTCAAGAATGCCAGGGAATTGCACCCGTGATACACCTTCATGGTTCACTGTGGGCATTAAACAGTCAGGCTGGTAGGCCTGTGAGGGGTGTCTCCACAAACAGTCCGGATATGGGAAAAACAGTGAAGGTGGACACGTTTCAGGTCGTCCATAGTCCAGGATTTGTGCTGCAGGCACCATTCAATTCGACATTTCGCATTTGTGCTATTTACCAAGGGCTTGCGTATAGCAACCCGTCCATGAATATTGACCCTGTGAAGCTCACGACGAACAATTTTGGTGGAAAAAGGTGAATTGAGATGTGTATTTAATTCTGCGATCACTGTAGCAACTGTGGTTTACGTTTTTTGGATACAATCCTCGTTAGTACGCGGACATCTCTTTCAGTACACGGCTTCCTCTTGCCTCCACATTTACTCCTTTTGGATGTCGTTTGTCCCTCTTCCTGGTATGCCGACACGACCCGTGATGCTGTAGCTCTCGCAAATAGCGGCTGTCTCAGTCACTGTGGCACCAGCAATATGAGCTCCAACAATTTGCCCTCTTTTAAACTCTGCATGTCTCCCATCATAGCATTTGAATAGCACTATTTCAATGTGAGATGTGTAACAACTATGCCACTTCAACCTCTGCACATTGAAGCGCCACCAGAATGCAAATTTTCAGTTAACTGATAATTTGCATTCAAGTTAAACCACTTTCTTTCGGGGGTGCTGTAATTGCCAGTGTTTCAGTTTTGCTGTCCGCCCCCTGTACATTTGTCGTTTTCCGTGATTCCTATGGGTAAATATCCAGCATTTATTAATTAGCTATTAAAAGTATAATGAAAAATATTAAAATATTTAGCCTTTGTCATGATATGTTTACAACTAATAAGGCATTTTGAGGATTTTTATACACTGACTGCTCAATTGAAAGTGGATACTTTCTATTTTAGATGTTTTGTCTAAAAAAATATTTAGAAAAATACTTGACGAATTTTTCTGAAACTGCATGTGTGTAAAGAGCATGTTACACCTCATTTACTGTATTTTAGGTAAGGTTTTGCCCCGAAGGCAAATAGGGGACTAGCATGTATATTCAAGAAGATATAAAAGTTTCTTTAAAAAGTCGAAGTTTTTTGCTTATAACATGCAGGGTTTTCAATCCAATGCAATGTCATTTTCAGAAAACTTGACAAACTACAGTACAGACAACACCCCGCACTCAGAATATAAAAATATTAAATATTTGTTGATATATGAGCATTTTTACTAAATAATGTTTAACTGCGCATGCGCAAGCGTTACCAGAATGTCCTTTGCTTCATTTATTAGCCAAATGTATAGAGCTACTCTTAGAAATAGCCCAACCAAATATCGTGAAAATTCAGAAAGATAACAGCGATAGAATGAGTTGAATTTCAGTTGCTCTCTCAAAAGTAAACAAAGCGATAAGAGGTTTTCTCCAAATTTTTATTTTTGAACCGGACGCTAATACCAACTTCTTTCCCTTAAGCTGGCATATTGACTTCATATCAGCATAAGGAGAAGACTGGTGTCTGTCCAAAAATAAAAAATTGGAGAAAACCCCTTACCGTTTTGTTCATTTTTGAAAGCAACTGAAATTCAAGTTATTCTAACGACAATATCTTTCTGAATTTTCATAAGAGTAGTGCTATTCATTTGGCTAATAAATTATGTAAAAGACATTTTGGTAACGCGCTTGCGCATGCGCAGTTAAACATTATCTAGCAAAAATACTCATATTTCATCAAATATTTAATATTTTTATATTCTGATTGCAGGTGTTGTCTCTACCGTAATTTGTCAAGTTCCCTAAAAATGGCATTGCATTGAGTTGAAAACCCTGCATGTTATAAACAAATCACTTATGAAAAAATTTCGATTTTATTTAAATAAACCTTTACATCTCCATGAATATATGTGCTATTCTCATACAAACAATCAGAAATAAGTAAAAGAAGCCTCATAAGCATTTGCTACAGCTACAACACATTTCAAGCATTACTTTTTATAGGGTGATCCCAAACTTTACTTTTTTGGTTCACTTTGTTGCTGGTCCCTTCGGGACAAAACCTTCGCTGATATATATGAAGTATAACATGCTCTTTATACCCCTGAAGTTTCAGGGTAATTCGTCAAGTATTTTTCTAGAAATTCGACAAAACGTCTAAAATCGAAAGTGTCCACTTTCAATTGAGCAGTCAGTGAGCATGCTAGCTTAAAATTTGCTTGCCTTGTGTTTCTTTTTAAGATACTTCAATCTCACACGAAATATTTGTGTATGTACGTAATTATATCTAGTGGAATAAAAGCGTAGTCAGTAGATGTGACTCGCCCACTTTGCAAATGATATCTCCACAATCTATAAAGAGATGTGTGTCTCTTGCAAAGATTATGGGTTCCCTATCCTTGATGAAATTCCTTATGCGTGAGGAGTTTGTATAATAAGGAAAATGTCACGAAACTTATGTACAATACATCCATTATTTGACCTTACGATTTGATTAATAACGTTAAGTTAGGCGTCATTATTAAATAAATATTGATGCACGGTAATGCCTGCCCATGTTCTGTAAACTTGCACATAGCAACGTTGCAACATCTTCGATTGAGTTTCCTCTCTGGAATCTAGAACTTCACCATTATTCGTTTGCCGCAATAGACTGGAATATTCTTTGAACTCAACTATCCGCTATTTCTTTACCTTTTTTAAAGGCATGCCTATGAAAAGAATTGAAAAATAATTGAAATAAAAATGATCTACTAAACCAGATTAAAATGACGGAAAAAAATAAAAGAAATATTTCATTTATCTCGATTTACATTGTAATGGCTAACGGGGTACTACAAGACAAGTGCTTTAAGTAGATGATGTATTTGACAAGACAGGATTTTCTAACTGGCATAATTTTGGTAAAAACCAATAACAATAACTACAAGTCTATTAGAAAAAGGATTGGTAGTCTCGTAGAAAACGTTAGTTTTGGCACTAAACATCCCAACTCAAATGACAACAAAGACCTCTGTGCATACACATGTTCACTTTAAAACTACGAGGGGCGTTCAAATTTGACCTGGACTTTATTTCTTGTAAATTTCACTGTTGTAAAAATCTAAACCTTCATTATTGGGATGGCAACTCCCGCCTGTCTTGTAAATGCAGCACCACTCATCTGGTTGCCATGACAACCGATTTTTGTTTAAACAAAATGACGGACAGCGATGTGTCGACCAAAGTGGAACAACGAAAAACCATCAAGTTTCTCCACAGCGAAAGGGAGAAAGCATCTGAAATTCATCAGAGAGTTCATGAGACAGTTCACTGAGTCACATTTGTCTCGATCATCCGTCTTTGCTTGGTGCCAAAAGTTTGAAGGAGGGCGAGAATCCACGAAATTCCTCGAGGTTCTCGCGGCAGGAAATGACGCCTTATTCCGCCGTGTTCTCTGGAGAACGGATGGAAGATCCCACGCCAATTTCAATTTTCCGAGGCATTTTTCTCAATAAAATATTAGGAAAAATCGAAAAATTTTGAATGATATATACTCTTACTAACCTGGATTAATGTTATGATGCAAAAAAAATAAACTCGATATTTTCCGTGGAGTTTACCTTTAAATATTTGACAAGTTCATCAAACATATCCGAATCTCCACGAAATAGTAAATTCTGCTACAGATGACATATTATTTGCTCATACTGATATAAAAAGATGTAGGCGAGTCCACAGACGTCATTGCAAAACTGAAATGCTAACAGGCGAGGAACACTTGAAGATCTGATTTCCATAGGATGAAGTAGATTTCTTCGCCTTACTTCGGTGACAAAATGGACATCACTCATTTGGATGTATGGCTCGCACATACAACTGGAAAACATATTTCAAACATTGATAGACCGCCTTTCTGAAAGAATAACAGCATTTATCATAATCATATTAATTTTTTACTTTTTGCAGGAGAAGTGTACAGGTGTTCGGATATTTTTGATCATATTTTGTACGGGTTGTTATCATCAGCCGAGTTGTTCCCCTTGAATTACATCAAGAAACGTGTTCATAGCAATTTCTTCTTGTCAATTTCTTCACTTTCAGGATAATTTTCTATCATCCTCTTTTCTTTGACAAAGGATCGCCCCTATCCGTAACGTCAGTTTTTTCAGGATCTTACCACCCTGCGTTCAATTTTTATTATTTATTATGTTATTCCAGAGTTTTTGTGTCTCTTCCTTCTTTTTTCTACATCCATCATTTCTTGTCAGAAGAGAAGTGTTGTCTTACATCAGGTCGATATTTACCTAAAAAGGTGTGGGAGTGGTTTCTAATTCCATTATTGAATATCTAAGGGACAGTATTCAAGAGGTTGAGTAGTAGTTGGCGGTTTTTAAGTCATCTACAGCTTGCATATTTAATATTAGATATCGAAATCTATGAAAGTGACTTCATGAAAATCAAACAAATATCGACCATTTTTTTTTTTTAATATCATCGAACGTTAACTATTCACGAAATTCGAATGAACGATTTAAAAATAAACTTTAAAATATAAACTTCCTCAAGACGCATCAGTTTTCTAAATAATTTTTTTTTTATATGTTAATTTATCACCGGCCAAGTTTTTAGTCATTTTTAGCGGAAATTAAAAATTAAAGACTATTTGAAGAGAGAGTAAATTTAAAAAAAAATAATGCTAAAAAATAACAAAAATGAGTCCGCCAAAGGGAGGATCGATTCAAATAAGATTTTATTTGTTCATTCATAAAATGTAAATATTTATTTTAATCGGATCTTTCCTTCCCCTTTTAAGCAGAAATGGAATGATTGACAAATTGCTAAAGGAGAAGTAATTCGCATTTGACTAAACACACAAATAAAATTTGCGAGCATTTGCCGTTAGTAGAAACACGCTTATAAAATCTGTTATAGAAGAGAAAGATATATTTTCCTGGTTACTAATAACCATCAAGTTACTTTCTGAAAAATTAAATTGCTCATCCTCTTCATTGATGCATTTTTCCACATTTATTTTTTATATTGGTTTTTATAGCGGTCGTTTTTGAGAAAGCCAACCAAAATTATTTGACTTTAATGAAAAAAGCCGCAGAGGATTTCACAGAACTGTCAATACTTCATACATTCTACTCGGAAGGAGAAGACATTGAAAGCTACGAGAGTGGTTCGTAATTTATTTATACTAACCTTAATCTTTCTAAATTATTATTTATTCACTTTTTTAAATGTCTTCATAGCAAACTTATTACCTAGTTGGATGAAAGGACTCTTCAATTTATTTATTTATTTATTTATTTATTTATTTATTTATTTAATTAATTAATTTTTACGTGCCATATTATTGCATAGATGCCAATCACATTTTTACTAGACATTTGCAATCATTATTTATTTATTTATTTGAAATTATAGCACCCCAGAGGGGTATTGGGCACAAGAAACAGAAATCGCAATTACAATTGGTTGTCTATTACATATGGTTAAGTACTTGTTAACATGTATCTTATGATTACTACTCTTTGCAGTTTACAGTTTAATATCGTTGCTCTTGTTTCATATGGAAGGAGGTTCCAATCCTCGATGGTGTTATAAGGAAAGGGCTTCTTTACTGTTGACTAGAGGATATAGGGTGGTTCCAATTTAAATTTACGGATAACTCGGGTGTTCGGATATTTATCCATTGAGAAATAAAGTGAGCCGGGAGGTGATGGGCCTGTATAATTCTTGAACTTGCCCAATTGTATTAGAATTGGAAGAGTTAATATATCATTGACTTTACATGATGGGATAACGGAAATGTAGCGGGAATTGAAAAAGCCGCTCGTAGTATTGAGTTGTATGCAACGGAATCGGAAGGCAGAGGACCATAAAATAATTGCATAATTTAGTTTAGAAATCACCACATTCTTTATTATTTATGGTGATCTCTCTCCTATTCAAGGTCTTGTTTAGGCGCTTGACAAGATATCTAAGGCGGCTCAGTTGGATGACAAGATTTTCAATGCAGGGTTTAAAGGATAACTTGTTGTCAAATAATACGCCTAGGATTTTCTGGGCGTCTAAGGGCATAATGTTGCTGTTGGTAGTTTTAAGTAAACAGGTCTTGGATTCATTAAGTGTTGTCCCATTGTCGGCATACCATTGTTTAAGCAAGGATAGATCGTGGTGGATGTCTTTAATGGCTTCACCAGGGGTTTCATCGGAATCTGCTGTGTACAAGATATTGTCGTCAACATAAGCACAGATGTCACTTTTTAGGGGTAAATTAAACAATGGGCTGGTTGCCACTGCATATAATTCACACAATTTGAATATCAAAAAGAAGAGTAGTTCATCATCATCATTGGCCTTTATAGGCTTTACAGCCCTTTAGCCCCAAGCAAGTGACTGCTTGTTTCTAGACCTTAATTTATTTTATGTGGCAGGGGGGTCGGCCCTACGCACAACCCCCATTTCTGGGGGTGATGATGATCTTAACGACTGCTGTAAGATGGTCGCAGCAGCCGGGACCGACGGCTTTACGTGCCCTCCGAAGCACGGGGGGAGATGTAAATTTCCAGGTTGTCACCCAACCTGTGACTAGCCGCGCCCAAAGTTGCTTAACTCCGCCAGTGCATTAAGCAAGGCGAGACAACTGGACTACGGCTGCCCCCATAAATGATAAAAAAAAAAATATTTTTTTATAAAAAATGATAGCAATTTATGAAAGCAATTAACACATATGAGGTAAGAAGTTATTACAAGAAGCAACAAATTGATTTTAACTCGTACTAAAAATATCGATCGGTAGAGGGTGTATTTTATTGTATAAAGACAACATTCTAAATATTGGCGAATTTTTATGTGAGTCAGTATTAATCCTTGCAATAAAAAATAAATTGCGAAACCTATTCGGAGAAATATTAGGAACATAAAAACTTATGTTTTCTCTGATATTGGAATCATCAATTTCATTAAGCAATATTTTATATAGAAAGACGACCATCTGACAGTTCCTTCTATGTGAAAGACTATGAATTTGAAATACATGAAGTAATGAAATATAAAAAGCAAATGTAGGGAAATATCGAAAAATTCGATAGAATAAATATCTTAGGAACTTAGCTTGAATAGCTTCAACAAGTTTGTTATATGTATTTGGTAGTATATGGTCTCCATATAACAGATGCATATTCAAGCTTAGATCCCACAAATGCGTTATATAAAATAAAATTTTGTAAACATTCCAAGTAGGAGCTTTAGTAGTGAAGGAGAAATACATTTATACATTTATTAAAAAAATTAATTCCCCTCCCTTTCCCTCCGAGTAGGGTAAGGCAAGTAGCAGATCCTGAAGTCATTTATTTTTACCTCTTTAGTTGCAGTTTTTACCTCTCCCCAAGTTTTTTAATCAAAAATTAATTTTCTCGAACGTAATATGTAGAAAATGTAAAAAAGCTCGTATTTTCTTTCCTTTCTCATCATTTCCAAACGTATGGTATATCACAAGCCATATGTTGGCATAGTTCTAAAGACCTCGTGACTATCACCCCCGCAAATCCGACCCCAATGGAACACTTGATCCTAAACTTCATAGTAATGTAGATCTTGCCTAGAGGAATCTGGATACTGAATTTCACGCCTTTACGTATCTAAACAACACATAGATATGTTGTCCTCTCTGAATCCCACCCCCGTAATTTCGACCACAGTGTACCAATCATAACCAAACTAAATAGTGCAGATGGACATGTCCATAGAAAGCTACATTCCGAATTTCAACCTTCTACCTCAAAAAATGTAGAAATTATGAAGGGGTACACAGTTAAAACATTATAAAACCAATAAGTAGCTCCATTCTTAATAATATAGATTATGAGCACTTGAGCAATCGTGCGTCGACAAAGCGATTTCACGTGCGCGCGCCGATGTCAGTAATGCTTAAAAGATGAACAGAAAGCAACAATGTATTCCTTCGTGACAAATCGATTGTTATATGACATGCCATTAGCTTGGTATTCTTTACATTCACTGTTTTAGCACGTGAATTCGACTTGAAGGGGTCCACGAAAAATTCTGAAAAGTTGATACGGCCGAGCTAAGACTTTGATGGTCATATTTCTGAAAACAGAATTTGAAAAGGTTAATTCGTTTTCAAGTTTCTGAAACGGCGGACGGACGGACGGACGGCCGGACGGATAAACGTACAGACCAAGGGCGCATTCTTATAAGTAGCTTTTATGCTAAAGCTCCTAATAAGCAACACTCTTAAATTATTAAATTGATATGAGTTACGAATTACAAATCCAAGATTTCTATGAGCTATACTGGCAAAGTTATTAATATGGTTTTCAAAATGTAAATCTTTATTGAAAGTAACACCAAGATCAGTTTTTTGTTAATAAGAAGAATGAAACCCATAAAATAAAATAAACGCTGATTCGAATATAAAAATATTAAAAAATCGAATCAAACGCTGAAACGAAGAATGATAATAATTCCACAAAATGGTCATTACGAAGACGAGAAGAAGGCACCTTAAAATTAATATAAGATACATGTATAGAATGGGTACAGAGAGTAGATTACGTTAGGAATGAACGATTTTATGGGTCTGTATCTTCAGCTGAAGCCACCACGCAACGTCTATCGTGCTCTGTCTGATATCCACGGTTCCGAAATTATGCAGGGCTCTGAGCTTCCATTCCAAGAGGCTCCATCGAAGAGAACTCTGACCATACCCCCTTACAGGCTTTCCACAATGCCTGTATTGTGCGAGGTCGTCTATTTTTAAGCCCCTTTTCAAGAGCCCAAACCTACAAAAATCTAGCGATGATGGGTCGGGGGATTTAACTGGGGTATCCGTGAAAGGAATTGCACGAATTGTCGTTTCCTCTTTGAGCGTTGACAATTAGCAGCCTTTGGATCCCTTGTCCATACGGACCGTGCTGAAGATCTTTATGGATTATTTTATGAACAGTTGCCTGAGACACGCCTACGAGTTTTGCAATCGACCGTTAGTTACTAGGACTTTTTTTGTGACAAATTGTCTCGCCTTCTGAACAAATTTCGAGGTACGCTTGGGAGCCGTCCTTTGCTTAGAGGATCCGGATTCGTCCTTTGACGCAAGAATTTCGTATTTTTGCTCCTCATTAACCACAATACTCAACCATCTTTGGAAATCACAATCCACGTGTTTTGTACATGGTTATAATTGCAGAATACGCGTACTTTGCTTCAGAAAGAGCAGTTATGTAGCCTTCCCAAAACCTACCAATTTTTGTCCCGGTCTTTCCCATCACACGACACATCTGCGATTGACCCCTTTTTACCCCAACCAATATCGGATTTGCTGCTAGCCACGTGATCGATATTTTGCACATTCAGATCGTTCACTCTTAAGGTAATCTACCCTCCGTAGAACATGTTACAAGTTTAAAAATAAATGGAATATCTTGATAAACTAGTCAAAAAGAATAGGACAAAAAGAAAGCAGTTCTAAGACGACTTTATTTAAAATATATAAACTACAGATACGTATTGATAGATCAACTCTCCAAGTTTTAGTTGGCAATGCTGTGAAGTCCATCATTTGCGTTTTGCTCGCTAGGGGCGCTGATCCCAAAATGGCGGCACCAGGCGCGGAAAAAGCATCTTGTGTGATGGAGTTTGCTAAAACATCGTCGGTAATGACTGTCCAGCGACATTTTCGAACCAAGCATGGCAAGGAACCACCTCACCGACATTCCATTACGAGGTGGGTAAAGCAATTTCAGGAGATGATCTGCTTATGCAAGGGCAAACGCACAGGACGACTGTCTGTTTCCAACGAATCTGTGGAAACCATTCGTGCAACTTTTGAACGCAGTCCTAGAAAGTCGACGATTCGAGCAAGCAGAGAATTGAATTTGCCACAAAAATCTGTGTGGCGCTTGCTACGTTTCACCTATGCGGGAAAGTCAACAGGCATAATCTGATATTTTGGGGCTCACAAAATCCACATGCAATTTTGGAACATGAACGGGATTCCCCCAAGATTAACGTCGTCTGTGACTGCAAATGTGTTTGGACCTTTCTTTTTCTCTGAGCAGGCCGTGACAGGCATAACGTACCTCGACATACTCTCAGCATGGTTGTTCCCCCAGTTAGAAGAAGTGCCCAATTTCGTATTTGAGCAAGACGGTGCTCCTCCTCATTGGCACACAAGGATCCACGAGTACCTCAATGATGGTGGATTGGCCTTGGTGGATTGATTAATGTTCCATTTATGTTCTGGCCCCCACGGTCAACCGACCTAACACTCTGCGGCTTTTTCGTCTGGGGGTATGTGAAGGACACGGTCTTCGCACCTCCTTTGCCGCAGAACTTGGACGAGTTAAAACAGCGAATACGTGATGCATTCGTATCCATTACAGAGGATATGCTGGAACGGCGTATGGAATGAACTTAAATATCGAATTGACATCTGCCGTGTCACAAGGGGCGCCCAAATAGAACACCTGTAAAGATAGGAAGAAACTTGGAGAGTTGATCTATACACATACCTGTAGTTTTGAGGTATTTTAAATAAAGTCGTCTTAGAACTGTTTTTTTTTGTCCCATTCTAGCCCTGTATAATAACTCTTTTTGACCTTTCAGAAAAGGAGTAAAGTTGTTGCGAATAAGTTTTATAGTTTTGCCACACGGATAAAACGTCTTTCAACACGTAAATGAGTTTGTAGGTGGGTCTGTGCACAACTGGTCCAAATCGGTGAAGCGTAACTCAAGATGGGGAACATATTATCAAATTTGAGAATATTTCCAAGTTACCAAGATACGCTAAGGCGACAAAGGCCACCTAGAAGAGCATAGGCCTTCCGAGTAACCACCAGTTTCTGCTCTTTAAAGGAAAGCTTAGAATCAAGCAGCACACCCAAATCACAGATAGTAGACACCCTCTGAATATTGACGTTATCAAATTTATATTTATAGCATAAAGTAAAGCGCTGCCGAAAATAGAATAGAGAACTATTATTCTATTAGATTTTTCACCTATTTTTTGATGCTGGGACTTTAGTTAAAATGCAACATAATATCACATAAACATAACATCTTTTTTATACTGCGTCAAGTAATAATTAATCTTCTTTGAAGTTAAATTTATCTTCCATATCTTTCAACGAGATTATGTCAAATGTTTTTTCTTTCTCCGCCGGACGTACTATGTTCGAGCCCGTCCCACCTCCGGAGATTTTGATCAATTTTTGCATATTTACATAAAATTCCCATCAATTAGTTACCTCCTTGAAATAAGTTGTAATTACAGGGTGTTGCGTGACGAAACTGACATACTTGGCTAGCATGTTGGGATGATTATCTTAACAAAAGGTTGATGTGGACCATGGATCGATATGGGATGTTCCCGAGATAATAGCGGTCGTTTTCGTTGTACGAAGGCCCATTATAAAAACTATCCGACTGTCTCGAAATTGAAATCATATGAACATGGGAATTGTACACGCGCTCACTTTTCATAAATCCATACTGTGCCCATTATTAAGTAGTGGAAGAATGGAGCTACTTATTGGTTTTATGATGTCCGTCCGTCCCCTTCATAATGTCTGCATTTTTTGAGATAGAATGTAGCTTACTTTGGGCATGACTACTTTCGCTATTTAGTCGGGTTTTCATTGGCCCATTGGGGTTGGAGTTTCAGGGGTGGGAGATACAGAAGACCAAAAGGTCTACGTGTATTTAGGTATGTAAAGGAGTGAAATGCGGTATGCAGATTTCTCTAGGCAAGATCTAAATTATTATGAAGTTTGGGCCAAGTTGTTCCAATGAGGTCGGAGTTGTGGGGGTAGCAGTTACTTGGTCTTCAGAACTATGGCAACATATGGCATTTTACATATCATTCGATCGGAAATAATGATAAACGAAAGGAGATAGAGCTCTTTTTCATTTCGAGAAAATCAATTTTCAATTAAAGATTGAGGGGGGGGGGGCTTAAAAATTGTAGATAAAAGGGTAAAAATAGATGATCTCAGGACTTCCGATACTTTACTATATCTTCCTCGGGAGGATTAATGTCTTGTTTTCCCGTATAATTGGGCGCTGATTCTTTTCTCTGGTGATTTTATCCATTAGATATCCATATTCTATCTATTAAATGTTGTCGTCATAACAGCAAAACTTTAAAAATAGTTTTTAATAAAACAAATGATACATTGCCCTGTCGATAGTATTTTTTGTTGTATATCTCCATAATGTGTTTATTTAAAAAAAGACCATTCGAAATGACAAACTGAAAAGGGATGGAAAAATTCCGCGACTTGGATTCGAACCAGGGACTATGCCTATCGCTGGCACTGCTCTTACGAACTGAGCTACCGCGGATGTGAACCGCACTGCTGTTACAAGATATTGTTTTCAAATCTAAATGATAATAGAGACTTTTTGCAACCTCAAACGATATGCGAAATACGAAAGGCGAAATGCGATAGGTGGCATTTTGGTCATGTGACTGCCATGTACCGTTTGGTCATGCCAGGTTTTGTCGAACGAAATACGAAAATTCTAAAAAATTTCGTTGCCACCTTTGGTAACCAAATTTGTCGTTGCGCATGCGTGCTGCGCGCAACCTCCACGCTCTGACAGCAAGTTCCTGGCGTTAACCAACATGGCTTCCGACGAGGAAACTGCTTCGCAGTTATATTTAGATATACTGTATTATAGACTATAATAGCTTTAAACTTTAATAGTATTTACTTCTCCTTGCTGCCATGAAGCTGAGAATCAGATATCAGAGTGAGCTGAGCAGTGTAGAAGTAAAATCTGATGTTGGCACTATCGATAATCTGGAAATTCTCTTTTTCGCATTTCTCTTTTCGCGTTTCTTATTTCGCTGGTGCAAAAACTCTCAAAACGAAATACGAAAGGAGAAAGATGAAATGTCACTTTCGCATTTCGCCTTTCGTATTTCGCATATCGTTTGAGGTTGCAAAAAGTTTCTAATGTATGTGACTTAAATGGGGTAAACATTGTCCTTTCAAACTGTGAAATAAAATTTTGAATTTCTTCTATCATTGTTTTGTTATTTGAATTTGAAATCTGGGATTTATTTATGCCGCACACTGTATTAAGTGATACATGAAAGCACAGTCTACTTTTCAATATTAGTTTATAAATATTTTAATAATAGTTTAAATTTAATGAACAAACCGTATTGTTTTTTCATTAAAAAAAATCTTTTTAATTTAAAAGATGACACTCCGTTGTATCTAAAAAAGAACTTTGACAAATTCTTATATCGGTAATATTCCCTATCTATACTACAATGTTTAATATAGGTAAGCACATCATAATCTGAAGAGAATCACTGTTGCTTGTAATAGAATAATAAGAACAGGCTGTAGAGTCTGTTGACTGAGTTCATCACCAGGATCTGTAACGACATATCTTCCTGCGGTTTTAACAATTTACGAGTCATTTGACATACCTGTGAATTAATACGCTGAACGAGTGTTATACGATCAACCGATCACGTTATTAACCAAGTAAACACATAATTCATACTTAAAAGTTTATACCAAATATTAAGTCTACTCAAATCTGTTAAGACACTTTCCATTCAATATCTTTTCTAGTAGGGTAGATGTATCAGTAGTTGACAGTGTACCAGTAATTGACAATTCACGATTTAAAGGCTTTGAATAAAGTAACAAGGCAAGAAAAGGGACTGGCGTTGCCAACTCGTATTAAACAATGTATTAGGCTTCCCAGAAAGCAAAAAACTAGGAGCTTTGCTCCCAATTATGGCCGCAAACGCATGTTGATTGTTCAATGCCTTACCGAGTCGATAAAACCTTGTAATGAACCACTATGCGAGGGTTTGATTACTTGAATTTATTTCATGAATGTTATTCATTTTATGTGAACCTTTTGTATGATCAGTGGACAATACAGAATTTCTGTTTTAATCCACTGTCAACTACTAGAATCCAGATATGTAGTGTCACTAGTAATTGACTTAACCTGTCAATTATTGATAATTTCTGTATTTAAAAAAATGAACAAAAATATAATAATGTAATATAGAATGTAGAGTATTAATAAAGAAACCAGATGGTTATAAGTGTAACTTCTTCATTTCTAGTAATTGACCTAGCTGTGTCCATTCTAGGAACTTGACTGTCAGTTTCTAGATCACCCACTTTGACATAAATCTTCTAGGCCCTATTCGCCGATTCTTTTTGTTGGTCCTGAATCTTGTCACAGAGACTATCAACAGATAGCCCAGGACAAGTTATCTTCTAAGAAGAAAACTACTACTGGTATTCTTTTTACTATGATAAGAAGTAGCATAGGATGAACTGGATGAATTTTGCAAGTAGGAGAACAATCGTCAAAAATCAAGCTTTTCTACGAAGAATTTGTTGGCCTAGATCGTGATGATATTGCACTACTGGAAAACATCTTTATTTTCTATGGTCTTTGCACTCTACATGGGAATGGACTGATTTTATTTATTATTTCAAAGGAAAAAAAAAAGATAAATGATCTATTTGAACAACTTAAGTTTTAAAAAGCACAATTTTAATCAATGTTAAATACCGGGTGGGCAAGAAATAACGTGAGGTGTTCACAGCTCGCTAGCGGGAATTCTATTAGGCCAAATGCAGTACGTTTTGGTGTATATACTTAGTGGAACATGCAGTTTCGATTTCTGCAAAAAAATAGTACCAAAAGTCGCCATAGGAGGCGCTTATTTCAAGAAAACAATGAATACCTAATTGTCAAATGAACAAATAACTAACAACCAACTTTAGTAACAACAATAAACAATGTTTTATTTTTAATTATAAATGTGTTTCAATATGACCATCAGTGTGCTGTTCCAATAGCTGCATGCGGTACACGACATTTTCTAGGCGGCTCGCAGCATATCTGCATTAATTAGTCTGATATGTAATGTTATTTGATCCTTTAAGGTTGAGAGGTCAGGAACACGTGCTTGATACACAAGGCTTTTCAAATATTCCCATAACCAAAAATCACAAGGGTTGAGATCAGGCGACCTGGGTGGCCATTCCATGGGAAATGCACGACTAATTATTCTGTTGTCTGAAAAACGTTCTCGCAAGATCTGCTGCACCTGACGTCCGATGTGCGGTGGCGCACCATCCTGCATAAAAATGTTAGAATCCACACAACCCTTTTCCTGCAATCGTGGTATCACAAAATTCTCAAGCATATCGGCATACCTGGCAGAATTGACCGGTCCACGGGGACGGATTTCTTCAAAAAAGTACGGGCCCATGATGAAAGAAGCAGTAAAGCCGCACCATACTGTTAGTTTCGGTGAATGCATAGGAGTTGGCAGACACACTTGTGGATTTGATGTAGCCCAAATACGGCAGTTGTGGGTACTGATATCACCATTCAAATAAAAATGTGCCTCATCACTCCATAAAATTTGCCATGGCCATGCATCATCCACTTCCATACGTGTTAAAAATCTCAACGAAAAGTCAGTTCGGGTACGTTCATCTCCAAGAAGCAATTGTTGAACAGGTGTGAGTTTATTGGGATAAAATGTCAATATCTTATGCAATATTTTCCTCGCCGTGGAATATGGGATATCTGTTTGGCGTGCTATTGCGTGTGGTACCTGTGGTACCCTGCACAGTAGTCATTTCCTGTTCCACAATAGCAGTTGCAACTTCTTCAACGTGTTGCTGCCTGATTCGTTTGCGTCCCCGGCCTGGTTGCACTCCTAGAGTTCCGGTAGATTCAAATCGTTCAATCATTTTCCGTAAGTTAGTTATGCTCATCGGTCCTCTTCGTAACGTTTTCAATCGCCGGAATTCACGAAGGGCAGCACTTGCATTGTCGCTCTTCTGATAAAACAATTTGACTAATAACGCCCGTCAGGCAGAGTAAGCGTCATCGTCAGGCCATTCGTTCGTGAATGATGGGAAATCCTCAGCCTTGCCTTTTATTGTCATGATTGCTCAACACAGAACGCGGTTATGCAAATGTATTCATTGTTTTCTTGAAATAAGCGTCCCCTATGGCGACTTTTGTTACTATTTTTTTTTGCAGAAATCGAAACTGCATGTTCCACTAAGTATATACACCAAAATGTACTGCATTTGGCCTAATAGAATTCCCGCTAGCGAGCTCTGAATATCTCACGTTATTTCTTGCCCATCCGGTACTTTACACTTTCTTAAAAACGCTTGATTTCATCAGCTACTTTTAAATGTTGTCAATTCAATTTTTTTAGTAAAAATATAATAAAATGTGTAGTAATTAAAATATTGTCAATTACTGGTGAAACTGCCTGTCAACTTCTGATGCATTAACTGTCAACTACTGGTGATTCATGCATTAGTTAGGAAAAAATTTAATAGCTTAATAGCTTTTAAAGATATATTAATTATTTTGAGATTGGCACATTCTGCATTATATTTACAATTTAATGGTATAACTGGAAAAGTTTCAAAATGCAATTTGATTATGTACACAATTTCGTTTCACAGTAATGTCTTAAACTGTCAATTACTGGTATATCTACCCTATGAAATCAATTTCTTTACGAATTATAAGTTTAGCTGTAAAATGTCCCCTTTATATTTTATTATTTAACTTGTATGATGTGAAAAATTCCGATGATGTTTCGGACATTGTTGTTCACACAGTTTCCATCTCGTATTCTCCAGGGCGAATTGGTTTTTTTCCCTTCTCCTATATCTGTATTTTAAGGGATATAAATATGGGATAACATTATAATGAAACTGCTAAGATGGGATGATAGTTATAAACATTGTTCTTTGAGCTGCTTCAAATGGGTAATTTCTTTTATTTTTTTGTTATTTTTTAGTTTGTAAACAGATTAAAGATGGACTGGGTCTATTGGTTGATATGACGTGGAAAGGTTGGTCGGAAGCCCAATCTCTGGCGAAATCGTTTGGAATCCCTTATGTCCGTGTAGATGTCACCAATCGACAGTTCGTCCAGGCGGCCGACGATTACTTGCAGAACAGAAACGCCTCCGACGCGGCGCTCATCTTTCCATCGGAAGGAGGTGAGTCCATGGACACCCTAAAATATTTAGCCCATGTCCAGAAATTGCTTTTCTTAATTAATGAAATGACTTTTTAGAAAACTTTTCTGCTATTTTTGCTGTAACTTTTTTAAAGATTTTTATTCGTAATGAACAAAAATTCTAACGTATCCCTCAAATATAAATATAAATGAATTTTAATTTAAAATGCTTTCTTGTTGGAAATCAATACTCTCCCTGTGCTTTTCAAAATCAAGCTTGTCTACAAGAATGAGTAGCGCTAATCGTTTGCTCATAAGGGTGCAGCAGCGGCATTTCTACGGAAAGTTTAGGTCTAAGCCAGTTTTGAACCTGTCAAATTACAGCTTTGTTCCATTACAAAAACGAGGTTTTTCCTTAACATAACAATGAAGCTTAGCTGCCTGCATTGTTTCGCTGTATTTTCTTTGAAGAGAAATAAACTGATTCCGGTGAGAGTGTCTAACAGCAAGTAGTGTACTAAAATATTTAGACACCACTTTTAAAATCGGATTTTGATCGTTCATGGTCGCTATCTTAATTATTGTGTTCATAAACGAAACCCCGAGAGTTGAGCCCTAATCTAAATAATCCGTCGCCTCACTCCTTTCGAAAACGTCAACATAGAAAAATTTATCAGTAGGTACCATCCTAGAAATGACCAGTCTTCATCATCATCAGTGCCCGTCGAGAAACTGTTTCAGGGGTCCAAAAAGGTGAAATCACTCGGAGCGAAATCCACCTGTAAGGAGAAGAGTTCCAAAGAGTTCTATAATTAAGATCTCAAGACTCAGTTGCTTCAATACGAGGAAAAATTAGCGTTCACCTTTTAGTAATCTTTAATTCACCCAAAGATGCAAAACTCCGAACGCACAAAGAAATTATTTCTTATAAGCCAGACATTAACTTCAGTAAAAATTTGAACCGCCCAGAAAACTCTCCTCTACGGGCATAAGCACGCCTACAGTGGCCTGCAAATAGCCGAGTAAACCAAGAGGGAAAATACCCAACACGTTCTCTCTACTTTGTATAAATTTCGCTTCGAAGAAATTTAGACGGAGTCTTTCACAGTTCTCCAAAACTAATACTGTTAGAAGAAATACGTAATTACAGTTAATTCCATTAGAAAAACTTGCAACTAACAAGGGAATCCCTCGAACATGTATGTCACAGATTTCCACCAAATTGAAATATGTTACTCATCTGAAGCTACTATAGATGCTTGCAAAACAAGAGAGTGCGAAATTGTGGTTCTTTCAAAATAAACCGCGAAAACGAAAAAATTCAGCATACATAGCCATACAAGGACTCCATTGTTAAAGCGGTTAGGCCATGTGGGGTTCCCTTGTAAGTCTTGGTGGATAATTACATTATTACCATGTAGTGTCGATCCATTCCTTGAATCCCTGACGGCTTGCACTCAGGAGGTGGCTAGGACGTACTTGTGTCGATGCTTCTATGTTGGCACTTTCGACTAGAAAATACGAAGAAATTTCATTACTTGATGAACTGCTTGTATACGGAATATTCGGTCTCGTATTCGTAAGAATCCAAAAATTGCGCAGTTGAATCATAAGAATTGGAGGCCGAGAAGTCGAGCTTGAGAACCGCGTCTCGCGGCGAACGTTTAGAAGCAGTCACACGGCATTTTATCCTCTCCTCGTATTACTTACTTTTCAAACCCGCTTATCCGTTAGGGTCGCGGGGGCAGCAGCCCTATGGAGGATCTCCAGCGATCGCGATTGAATGTTTTATGAAAGCATTGAATTGCTGGAAAGCAAACACTGAAAATGTCGTTAACATGTAAAAAAATGTTACACACTTTTGGATCACCCGGTATAAAGGATTTCATTTCATAAAAGAATTAGTTGATGGCATTTATCATGCCGGTCAATAGTCTTTTAACAATTCATTTTTTTTTTACATACACTTGTTTGTGTGTTTGTGTGCAAATTTTGTAATCAATATTTTGCCCACTTCCTGACACCTACATCTCTGCAACTTTCCCCAACGGCGACTTATCGATGACAATGCTTGTTTCAGTCGTTATTTTCACTAATCGTTCATTTATTCGTAAGTAATTTAATATGTAAGTTTAATATGTATTGTGCCGGCTCGATGGCCGAGAGCGTTAAGGCGCAGGTCTCACCGCTCTCGAAACCAGCGAGTCGCGGGTTCGAATCCCGCCGAGGGCATGGATATTTGTGTTTGTCCCTTTTCATGATCATCATTTCATCAATGCAGAAAGGAGAGAGGCCCCTACTGCATAATAGACTTGCCTCATGAACACTCGTTCACTATGAATGAGTCACGACGTTCGGTAAACGAACTAACGACTAAGAAGAAGAATATGTATTGTTGTTTATTGTTATCATTGTTAATTGTCATATATAATTGTTGTTAATTTGATCATCAATGCTAGCAAAGTTGTTGATTGTGACGTCTTTGTGGAGAGGATTGTGTTATGATTAGCCAGCGTAATGTATTGTAAACGCTTTCCGGAGATACAGACGTAGCCGACTGCGCAGACTTCCAAGATTTTTTTGATCTTACATAGAAGCTTATTTTTTTAAATAAAGACTAAAAAGAATAAAATAAAAATTATAAAATAAAAACCATTAAAGCACACACGGAGCTTATAGTTAGTTGATTATACAACTTTTGATAGTATTGTTAACTGCATTCAACTTTGAGGAAGACCTTTCGTGCATTTTCGTTAATTTTTCCAATCGATCATGTATATTGAATTTAAATATTCACTTTTTATATAGAGGTATTAGTCTTACTTTTTTTTAAGTGAAAACAGATATTTTAAAGCAATACCATTTTAATTAAAAACTCAATAATATTGCTTTAAAACGATAACAATAAATAGCATCATGCAACTCTTTCTGATTTTCTTAACGTACACGGTGAAATGTCATCGCCAAGCAGCAATAAATCAAATGAATGTTTATTCTCAAACCAAAAACCATATTTCATTTTGGAAGTTAATGATAAGTTTACGTTAACGTTTATGAGACATTCTTTCATTTAAAAAATAAAATGCAGCATGTGTCTCGAATAAAAGCGTGAAGAAGGTTTTCCCAAGCGATTAGACACTTTTTTTTGTTGTTTACCCAAACATTTATTCTTTTTTTCCTCGCAGAAGGAAGTAAACATATAAAAATAAAAATTTTAAAAACAAGTTGTATCAGATATGATCGCATTATCCAAGAAACAAATGTTTTTGTTAATTTTGAAAGGTATGTATGTTATTAATAATAAACAGCCGATAGATTGATTTGATGTAAAAATGATAAAGTAACAAAAACAACAACATAAAAGGGTTATAAGAATGATACGGTTTCTAGATATAAAAATAATTTTACTCTCTCCGTAAGAAAATTGCTTGGAAACATTTTATAATAAATCCAAACAACAACAGGAAGAAAAACAACATAGATAGCAAAAGATGATTACGAGACAATACAGAAGGAAACACGATTAAAAAAGTAGACCATTGAAAGTTTTCAAGATGATAAAATTTTACGCTTTTTTAAATGTAACGAAAAATTTAATAAAAAAAAAAACATTTATGCTTTTTAAAAATGCATAAATTTTCATTTCTTTTTGAAATAATATTAATTTAAGCACGCAGGAGGGTGGGGATTTTTTTTTTTTTTACAAAAACAAAGACCACTTTGGAATATGCTCAAAATGGTAACATAAGCAACTTTCTTTTTTAAAGAGCATTTTTTCCCCCTTAAAAAAGACACCATAAATGTCGTGGAGTTGAATTTCTGGAATGGTGTCACGAACTGCCCATCGACTTCTTGCTCCCGAGGAGGAGAGAAAAAAAAACGACCTGACAACACGTAGTCGAGTCGCACGAAAAACATAGTTTAAAAAAATAAACGATAACGGATGGAAGAACCGGCAATTTATTTTCGACCGGAAAGGTTTTATAGTTTAATCGATGAGCTCTGTGATGATAGCGGTGAAACGACCTCACGCGACGGCGACACAGAAAGAGGAAGAGGGGGAGGAACGTACTATCTAAAGACAATACACAAACACATACTCACACTCGCCACACACTCCCACTTACTCATTCACTCGCACAGATGATAAGCCCCGTGTTGGCTATCGAAACTGTCTCTTAGTGAATATTACTTAAAACTTACGAAACAAACAAAATTTTTAAATAACGACCAGGAGATTTTTTAAAGCATTATTTTATTTCTAATAATTTAACTAGTTGCTAATATCGTCAAGGAGCTATATTAGTGGGAGTAATCTGTCAGATTAAATATTCATTATGCAAATTAATTTGATTTTTTGCAAGATAATCCATTCCTTCACCGTCATATAGATTCACAACTTCTGATTTACCTACTTAATAGACCCAGCTGAATACAGTATTAGTAATGTTTATTATTCCACTCCGATGTCTTAAGTTTTTGGTTTAAAAACTAAAGTAAAATTGAAAACATTTATCCTATCTCATAAATTGAATGCAATTTCCATTTTGATCTATCAAAATGATTGCTCAAATAAGAAAATTCAACTCTAATTCATGAAGGTTTCCATTGAGCAATTCCGTGTCAGAGTGAGTTTGGCCATTACGTTTTCATAATCAATATATTCAACGATAACTTGTATTACCTGAAGGGAAATGTATTAAAGTTCTTGCATAAACAAATTGAATAAAATAATTTCTTAAATAAGGTTCATGATCTCCATGATGTTTTGTATTGCTGAAAAAATTTGAACAAGATCCAATTTCCGCCCACATGAAGATTATATCATTAGATAATGCCAACTTCTACTCAAATTTCTCATTTAATAAGATCGTCCAAAACATTGAAAAGCTACTAATTGATGAAGTTGATGGAAGCCTTGCAGCACAAACGCGAAATCGGTCGGAATTCCGTGCGTTTTCTTTCCCGCTATGTACTACAAGGCCTCCATCAACTTCATCAAGAAGGGCGGTACAGAGAACTCTTCATTTCATAACCTACTACAGTAGAACCCCGTTAATATGGGACCGCTTAATACGTGATCTCGCTTAATACGTCATTTTCCTTTGGCCCCTTCCCCTTGAAAGCTATTTCTATGTAAATTCGGCCTGTTAATACATATTATTTTTTCACTGATCCCGGATAATACGTAATTTTAGGAATCTTAAATTATTTGCAGTGCGTTTGCAGAATTTTTTTTTTAGTCATGCGATATTCGATGATATTTCGCGAATTCTGATTGGTTCCATCGGACATCAACATGTCCATAGCCGCGAATTTTCCTTGATAAACATGTTCCTTGATAAATGATATTCAGAATTTCAGTTCTTCACAGTCCTATTCACAGCATTTTTATATCACTCTTGTTAGCATTTAGCATTTTTATTTCGTTAAGTTTCATTTTTATTATCGACACGTCTGCAGCTCAGAAGAGGAAATACAACGGTCTTATGCTGGACCAGAAATTAGACATTTTGGATACATATAGCAGAGTTCTTCCCAGAAATCTATACATATAATGAAACTGTAACGAGTCCGTGTTTGTGCACGCATCATGCAAAAACTACTGGACGGATTTTGATGAAACTTAGTATGGTTATAGTTTATAGTCTGGGTCAACATTTGGGGTACTTTTTACTGCGGGAAAATATCTCATTCTCACGGAAAAATACAGAAACTGATTCCATGCGATGTTCAAAATCTTGCCAACAGATGTCGCCACGAGTATTTTAAATCGCGCTATAGTTAAATTTTACCTTTTGAAGTTAAAATAATACTATTCTACTTAAAATAATATTTCGACTACGGAATCGAATTATGGACTTCGATTTTTACTTTGCGTTTTGGTTGTTGTTGTTCAGTTTTTGTACTTTTTTTTTTTGCTCCGTCTTTCTCCGCTCTTTCTCTGAGTTCTATGTGAGCGGAGCCGTGGGCACAACTAGTAAATAAATAAAATGTATAAAAAGATGCATGTGTCTCAAGCTTACGTCGTAACAATACTTTTGATTTTTTCAACGAATGGACAAACAGTTTTCAATCCCGGATAATACGTGATCCTGGATAATACTTAGTTTTTGCTCGGTCCCTTGGAACACGTATTAACGGGGTTCTAGTGTAATTGATCTGAAAAGAGCCAAAGAAGAACAAACATATTAAGACATGAATGATGCTAACAACAAGATATTGTCTACCAATATTACTTCGACGACGCGATTATCATCTACGACAGCACACAAGGTTTTTGAAATGCCCGTTTTCATCCGTTTGAAATGGACAATTCGCGGAATGTAAGGCTTCCACCTTTTTGACCTCGCAAAATTCGATGAACACTGGATTTGGCGATACTAATTTCACGAGAGCATTGCCTCACTGACTTCTTTGGGGATCGTGCATAAATCTCCATGAGGGCATCAACACTCTCGTTATCAGTGGAACTTCTCTTTCTTCCGCACCTACCTTTCAACACATCTGTCACCGTTCCTTCGGATTCAAATTTGTCTCGGAGTTTTGTTATTGTTACCCTTGTTGGCGATGGTGTACCAAATTCAACCCTCCAACGTCGTTGAACCTCAACAACATTTTCCCCTTTCCAATAACACTTCAGTATCCACTTACGTTCACCGAATGAAAGTCTCATTTTGGTTTATAAACAAATGAACAACAATGAACGTGTTGCTATGCTTTTCCAGCGCCGTCTGGATCATACACAACAAACCTTATAATTCTGTCCCATTTCATTGCTGAGCTATAACGTTTCAAAGAATGTATACATCAATTGGGACACTCTGTAGTTCGGAAAGTGAAACCCTCGATCGCCGGGGAAAACCCCAGCTAACCAAAACACGATTACATCATGTTTGGAAAATCTCAAGCAATAGCGTCACGCATTGTATCTCAATTTTTGTAAAGCTGAGCTTGAAGTACGTCTCAAAGAGACAGACCAATGCCCGGAACCTGTATGAAAATAACCTGGCTGGAGATCGTTAGCGTTCCTTGGTCACGTTTCGAGGAAGCGTGAAAATAACATGGTTCTACCTTTCCGACTGAAATAAAATCCGAGCGATTTACTACCTCCCCGAGGGAGAAAAGTTCTATGCAACATAGGCCCGCCAATGTCGTGACACTTTTACTCGAGGATTCATGAACGTTACCGGATTCAGCTATAATGAGAAACTTGAGGTGCGTAGATGGAAAAAAAATGCATAAGTTAGCTCGGCATATGGAAATTCTTGCTCTGTAATAACGGATCCAACAAAATCTCCAGCCACATTTCTCGTTCTAGAGTGGCTTTCATGGCGTGGATGGCAGAAGAAACTGGAATTCGAAGCGTACCTTTTAATGGCATACCTCTCAAATCCTACGATGCTGCTCCCATGGAATTTTGTGCCTTTGTGCTCCTGAAATGTGATCTTGGAAACCGCCAACCGCAAACAGTCGAAGTCTTGGAAAACTGTTAAAGAAGAATGGTACAGAATTGATCCCACCATTCTGTAACGAGCATTGTTGCAGTGGAAACTTCGATGCAGAGTCCTAGTCCGATAACATGGGCATCCGACAGAACACAATAGATGATGGCGTCACAGATTTTCCTCGTAAAATTTCACATTATGAATCGTTTCGTAAGGTTGAATCAACCATCTGTACAGTGCTTAGCTGTGCTTAGATTTTAAAATGATTTTTGTAATTAGAAATCATATTTGTTATCTCTTCGTAAATGGTTTCAACTCATTTTTTAGATTCATGTTTTTGAAACTTGTTTTAAAATAGTATGTATTAAATAGTTTTGCAGATTTAAGTTATTTTATAGATAGTAAAAATAAATTTAGTTTTCGATATTGAATAAATATTTATTTTTTAATAGTTTATTACTGTTGAGGTTTAAGAAGTTTTAAACCAAAGATTCATTTATTTACCAGAAAATAATTAACCTTACATAATTATTTAATTAAATGCAAGTATTAATAAAATTAAGCAAATAAAAAACAACAACAGATTTTCAGTGAACAATTTTTATTTGAAATTATTCACATAATGTAAAGACAGAAAAGGGTTTGCTTTTCTAGCTTATGTTGCAAACTTGCTTAACACGTACATTTAAATAACAATAGACTACAGGAGAAAGCACTTTTTGATAATCGCTTAATCAATAAAATTTACGGAAAAACAAACATCTTACTAAACATTTTTTTTACTGTTATTTATTTATTTTCATAGATACGAATTCAGGTTTCTAAACCTAATTATATAACTTTGTTTGCTGCATTATATCATTTGGTGGGTTTTAATAGTATTTATTCTTTTCCAGAAGTGAAGCTTTTTTTTCCTCAATGCTGTAAAAATATAGGCAAAGAAAACTGCTGCTTAAATATAAAAATATATTTTTTAAGGTTTAAAGAAATGAAAAAAAAACAAAAACGATCCATGGCATCTCCTTTGCGCAATTTTGCGTCAGTTCACAACCATTTTAGTCGATTAAACAGCGTGACGTCGTGGCACGAGATGATTGGCAAAAATGTCAGTGAAGAAAGATGGTTGATTGCAATGCCTTTATCAATGCCACTATTAAATAAAAATACATTTATTTATCCTTTAGAAACAATTGTATTTTATCAGGACAGAACGGAAGTCATGTCCAATTTTTGAGTTGAAAATACATTATAAAAGCGTAAAGTATTTCATTCTACAATGATGAGATAATTATGCAGATGTCTTTGACTCGGTGTCTTAATTGTGGGTTTATTCATCTGTTCAACATAGTATAATAATGAAAAATCTATAAACATAAATAAAAAGAAACTAAAAAGAGAAGAACGACGAGATCTTTCGTCCTGGCACTCAGGACATCTTCAGGTTACCTGGCTTGGTTTAAAGTTTGAGGGCCCTCCCCTTCTTCTTGGACATTTCGCGGTGTTGGGTGTCAGGCAAGATTTGTAGCTTTTTTGCGGAGGAGGACTGAGCAGGGTGGGATGGAGTTGGCGGTAAAAATGTAAACAAAACGAAACGAAAGTAAACGAATTTAAAATCGGCTTAAATATTGAAATGAAAAATAGATCTAATTATAGAATTACTACCAAAATTTGGGTGGATTTGATAAGAGAATAGATATTGATATGAGAGTAGATTGACTTATAAAATTAATTGCCAATTTGGGTGGACTTGATAAGAACAACTTGCCAAATTGTTATTATCTTTTTTTATGTAAATTGATTCTTTGATCACTCTTTTTATATAAATCTTAGCGGGGTCCCAGTAAAAATTTTGGTGAATGTCTTAATACTTAGATAAACCTTGCATAGGAATAAAATCGCTTTCTTTTTAAGATCATTTATTTAAAGATTAACTCGGGTTCCATTATCTTGGTTTTCTCTAGAATTGGACCAGGCTCTTCTCTACCTCATTGGCAATTCCATCATCCGAATGCTCGTACTCGACAACATCAACAACACCGTTGCCGATAATCTCAAGAAAATGCGACCAATGCCGTCCAACTACATCATTTACGGCGATGCCGATCAAATTCGGCAGATGTTTGAGACAGTTAAGTAGGAGTAACAAAAATTAATAAAATTAAAAGTTTCAACTTTTTTTTAGTTTATTAATTCATACAAATTTTCTTTATTTACTGAAATATTAATATATTAGAATTCAGTCTTCGTGCTTATTCTTCATTAGTTATTTTAAAGTTTTAAGTGGTATGTTCCACGATGGGCAATAAGATACTCACCTTAGGAGTCTGGCTTGCAATCCAAAATTTATTACAATCCTAATAATATGCACTTATCATCGTAATACTGCGATAATGTTAGAAGCGCTCAATAGGCTAGAATATGCAGATATTAATAGTTGTCCATAATGAATATACAAATAGCTCTAAATATATGGATAAAGATAATAATAGACCAATCTATAATCGGCCTCGGTGGCTCAGTGGTTGCGTGATCGCCTCTGATTCCCGAGAACGCGGGTTCGATCCCGGCCGAGGACGATGAGGATTTTTTCAGGGAGAAAATCCTGAGATCACGCACTTCCTTCGGAAGCCGTTGGTCCCGTGTAGTCGTTTGCCGGCTGCACGTTAAAGAACCCTTGCAAGGCAAAATTTGCGGGCCCTATAACGCCGTCCTGAAATGACCATGGCAGTTGAAAAGGACTTTAATACCAAGTAAACCAAACCAACCAACCAATCTATAACATGTTTACTTATGCTGGAGCATAATCTTCACTCTTTACAAGGGTCGTTCAAGGTTGACTTAAGGCCGTTTTCCATTTAGCGACTTTCAACCGTTATCCTGACTCTGGTCTGATCTGATTGGTCGAGTCACTGCATATAATTGTCGCTCTCTCAAGGTGATGGAAAAAGAGGATATCAACCACTCCGATCACGTTCACGCTTTGAATTTATTACTATATCATTTTTACTTAGTAAATAAATGATTCATCAAATTTTTATAACCTGTTTATTAATAAATTCACGAAGGAAAAGTCACGAGAACCCGTGTCGGCGAACAGCAGCTACGCCAGCCATGATTCTCCATCTTAATCGGCGAAGACAACTACAATTACCTCGTGAAAAGACGCCTGAAAAACGAGTAAAAATCTAGCCATGCCAGATCTTGAAAAGACGCGTGACTGACGGCTAATTGGAAAACGAGTGCATTTTTTAAAAATACCCAAAAAAGACGCAGACACCTAACAAACGCCAAAGAATCTTAACGATATAACGAGCTTTAGACATCCGCGGATATAAAACCGAGAAATAACTCTAGTAATATTACATTTTTCAGGGAACGTTACGTAATCCTTTTTGAGTATCCTGCGATCGGCATGACGTATTTGACGCATGCGCAGCAGCTGCAGCAAACATTGTACATGTAGTAGCTATTGTCTCTGTATCTGTAGGGCACGGTGTATAATCAAATATTTTGTGAAGGAGAAGGTTAAACCTGCTGAGATTTTGAGATTTCAAGCAGTGTATGGGGAAGAAAGTTTGTCCAACTGCAGTCACACCAGTGAACATCGCACGCGTAGAGCAAGCCATTCTTGATAAAGGTATCACAATTAACACAGAGTAGTGTTACTTCAAATTGCTTCAGGGTGCCGTATCCATCGCCATTCGCGAGAAAAGACCCGTGATATTATCCGGAAATGTCATTCTTCTCCATGACACGGCGACTTTGAAAGCAGCAACTGTTGCTAAAATGGGCTGGAAAATGTTTCCCCATAGCTCTTACAGTCCAGACTTGACTCACAGTAATTGTCATTTTTTTGGGCCGCATAAAAAACATCTGAAGTTCCACAGCTGTAGAGAGACATAGCTTACTACAGTGTTTGCTGCAGCTGCTGCGCATGCGTCAAATACGTCATGCTGATCGCGGGATACTCAAAAAGGATTACGTAACGTTCCCTGAAAAATTAATATGCTAGAGTTATTTCTCGATTTCATATGCGCGAAAGTCAAGGTCAACTTTGAACGACCCTTGTATTTCTTGTTGTGGTATCTAAAGAACTGTAATAAATTAAAACACACAGAATTGCGTACACAATGCAATATTTTACAAAAAAAAGTTATAAAACTTATTACAGTACAAAATAAGACAATAAAGTATCATATAGAACTGATGCCTAATATAAATACAAAGTTTACGAAAACTGCTGCGTACGGAAAGAGGAACGCTTTTACCACAACAAAATGATAAAATATCCTATATGCCCATTTCGGCTACTACGTTAATATCGTTTCAACGGAATAACGAGAAATGACCAATTCTGGTGCGTTTAGTTGAACGCATTGCCTGAGAAGCTTTAAAAGCTTGAAAACAATGGAATTGACAGCGAATGCCTACATGTTATTGGTTCTCAATTACGTCCTTGGCCATAGATCCATCCTGATATTTCAAGCAATTTCTGGGCCGCAGTCATATGTCCATTTGTAATATTTTAAGCTTATTGGTATCTACAATAGCACAGACGTCGGATGATATCGGAATCAATTTCTCTTCCGAATATGAAAAACTCGGAAAGACTTACAACATCCGCAAGTGTCTTTAAGAATTCAGAAAATAAAAAAATAAAAAACCCATTAAGCAAGCTTATTTCGCATATTGTTCGGACCATATTTCAATATAATTTATTTTTATCATTAGTTTCAAATTTATCGCACATCTTGCAGTTTCTATGATAAAATTTGAGGAATTTCAGATGTTTATAAACTTATCTCCACCTTTTTAACATTTCCGTCAAGTAAATCTCAGTTTATACATTTATACACATCAACAAGTTTGCCTTATTTGCTATGTAGTATATTACAAAACATAAATTCAGTAAATCTTTTAAATTCCTTTTTTCTGTTTCTTTCTTTTCCACGTTGATTTTCTTTATTGGAAACCTTCCCAAAGCATCCCCTTGAGGCGAAAGTGTGTTTCACTGCAATACTTGGGTCATACGCAACAATCTTCTTTACTCGCGGAAAACAAAAAAGAAACAATTTTACAGTTCATTTAATAACTAAACATAAAGTTTTATGATTATGAGAATTCATTAAAATTTGCCTTCTAAGTCTATTTTCTAGTAAAACATAAAATGGATCATTAATTTTCTCGCAAGATCAGTCTTCCCTGACATCTCTTCAGTATACGATAACCTTGAATCTCATACAACGTTATATTATATTAAATTATCCTGGAAATGTCTCCGTATATTCGTTTAGTTGTTGGGCGTCTCAACATCTAGATCATTTGTAACCTGTACACACAAGTTTATACAACTTTGTGTCATAAAAATGGAATAATGGAAGTTGTTATTATGAAAATGACAAACGACGTGTTAAACCAAAACGCAACTACAGCACCTGGCGAATTTAATTTACATAATTCAAGGCTATTTAGCTATATGTTACACAAATAAATATTTTATCGGTGGAAGGATGGATCATAATACTGTTCCTATTAACTAAACAGGTGGTGGCCTTACAGTATAACAGAGGGACATCAGGAGTTCCAACTAGTTTCGCCATTTATTCCCGGCTTTGTCAAGGATCAAATATTTTAAACAATGGAAAATTAATAAAGATAATCTATCGTCAAAAATGACAAAAAAAGGAATACTTCCTTTCTACCGACAAAAAAATGGAATATTCCTGTAGAAACACTTTTTATGCAAATTGACGGGGCAAGTATAAGTTTCTATTTTTGTTATTCCATTTGTGCTTCTAAACATGGGAGGTTCTAGGAATTTGTCATCATCCGTTCGCAAACAAATTCTGGCATTACGAGAACATTGGCCTTACCCAGAAACAAATAGCAATTACAGCCAAGTGCTTGCAGTCAGCAGTTTCTAAGATATTGGCAAGACATGCTCAAGGTTATGGAGTGAACACACAACGTGCAAACTGCGAAAGAAAAAGGAAAACCATCCCCCAGAGATGAAAGGTTTTTGCAGAAGATTGTTAGGATAGCCCCATTTCAGTCTTCCAAGCACTTTCATCGACAGTGGCTGCGGTACGTGAACGTATCTCACCGGACAACAGTTCGACGTCTACATGATCATGCCGTATTCCAAAAACCAAGCCCCTCTTAACTCCGAAGCAAAGAAATAAGAGGTTGCAGTGGTGCAAACAGCATGTCGACTGAACTGTTGATGAGTGGCGAAGAGTGTACAGAGACGAGTCGCGATTTTAATTAGTTTTAGGTGATAAAGGTTGTCGAGTTAGCGCCGTAAGAACGAGACACATGAACCGCGACATCCGAAAGTGTTAAATTCTTACCGTCTGTTAAGGTGTGGGGGTACAAGTCACCATATGGCACTGAACGCTTCGGGTTCATCATCAGTTCTATCAATGTAGCTGTTTACCAAGATATTCTGGATGCTTTCCTGATACCTACACTTGAATACCTACCAGTGGAGGATGAAGACATAATTTTCCAGCATGATCTTGCACCTCCTCATGCTGCCAAGTCAACCAGCAAGTAGCTAGAAGACCATCATATCCCAGTTCTGTCATGGCCGTCGAACTCACCCGATCTCGAACCCATTGAGAACCTTTGGAGAAATGTGAAACAACGTTTATACCTCGAGAAACCAGCAAGCATAGCAGATTTGAAAGGAAAATTGAAGTCAATTTGGGCTGAAGTTACTCAGGAGGAATGTGACAAGCTCATATCACCAATGCCGCAACGAATTCACGCTGTCATTCTCGCAAAAGGATGACCAACGAAATATTAAGCAAAATCGTAGTTGTAAACAATAAACTTCACCTAGTTTGAATTGTTTATTTGCGTAAGTTTGTTAATTATTCCATTTTTTTGTCGGTAGAAAGGAAGTATTCCATTTTTTTGTCATTTTTCATAAATATTTTTTTTTCACTTCTCTTTTTTTATTTACTTCATTAATAAGGTTTATTTTTTTTAATAAGGTTTATTTTTTTCTATTAAAGTGATAATAGGGACCATATTTATTTTTTATTTAATAGGCAAATCGAAATCAACTCACGACAAGAGATGCCAAATGGGTGCTTGTCTTTCAGGTAATGTGGGCCATATCATAATTTTTATTTAAAATTTTTTATCCCACTTTTGAGCTTGAAAGTGTTTATTAAATTACTCGTATTATGATTTTCTGTTAGAAAAGTTGTTTGTCTCCATTTTATTAATTTTTATATCAATCAAATTCAATGAAAACAACAACCAAATTTTATATATATTTAAAATTTCATTATTCATTATAATGATGAATGATTTAATGTACTAAATTATTCTCAGAATTTCGCACCTTCGAATTTCGGATCAGTGGAAGGGACGTTGAGCAAAATAGTTCCTGACCCAAAATTTTGCTGTTCGCTACTTAAATATTCATCAACGGTATCTCCCGGAGAGTGTAAATGCCAAGCTAGAAAGGTATGTTAATTTTTTTTGCAATACAGGGTGTCTCATAAATAGAGGAACAAACTTTAAGGGGAGGTAAAGAACATCAAAAGTATTGAAAATTGCGTAGGAACCCACGACCGGAAAAGTCACCGTACGTCGATAGGCGGCGCTGTTCATGAAAGCGATGGAGAGGAAATATCTGATTTTTCGCATGTGCATCACAATTTGTGCAAATATAGATCTACAAGAGGTAACCGGTATATGAGGGCAGGCTACGAGTAACTCGTAAGCTCACCATGAAGCAAAATGTGTTGATGTCATAGAGAGGAATCTTGAGTACCAGTAAAGGTGTTATCGCCGCTGCTGTAGGACGGTCTCGGGCTAGTGTAAAACTTGTTTTGAATAGAAACTTCGAACATTTCCTGTAATATTCTGAAATGGAATCATCTACTACGCCATTTGTAATATTTATGTGCAATAAATGTATCCGTAATCTTTGTTGTATCCTTTCATTTTTTTGTACCTATGCTACCATTTTTTTGTTTCTATGCAATTCTCAAACCTTCTACATCCCCTTAAAGTTTGTACCTGTATTTATGAGATATCCAAGCTCTTTAATATCAAACTAAAATTTATTATTTGAAAAAGTGGAAGGAAAAATTCTGCGACCTGGATTCGAACCAGGAATCTCGAGTGTCATATGCTCGACGACTCTACCAATTGGGCTATCGTAGACATCTTTGTACGACACTCGAAGTTCCTGATTAGAATCCAGGTCGCAGAATTTTTCCTTCCACTTTTTCAAATAATATCATTATCTGATGTTTGAAGATGTTTCTCCAGTTTATATTTATTTATTTATTTATTAAAATTTATTATCTTATTTTCTTGTTTTTTTTCTGGCTAGTAAAGAAATGACTATTGTCTGTAAATTATTGTAATATAAAAATATACGTTTAAGTAAAAACAATATTTATTGAAAATGCAACTATCTTAACTAATTTGATTAATTTTGGGTATTATCTAGTATGTAGGGATTTCATTCAACGGATCCACAAAATTTTCCTCATAGCTTTAAAAATAATTCCGCTCGGGTTTTTCCTTAGAAGACTTTGCCTATGAATCTTCTCGGTAATTCTATGAGAATCTGCTGGCACAAACATTAACTACAGGACATCACATAGCCGTGATATCTTATTCTTCATTACCCGAACATTAAAATATGGAATTTATATTTATACGATAAAAAACTGTAACCTTTGGCTTTTATGGCTGTGTTAGATCTATGTAGTATACCTGCCATCATTTTTTTTTAAATATCACGTTATATGTTCCTATATTCGAACTTTAACGTAGGTAAGTTCACATAAGTTCCTCCATTCGCCCTATTTCTGTGTGCATTTTTAATCGCGTTTCTACTTGATGATCTATTTCATTCACATTCATGATGGATAGAAATCAGAACTTGGCTCACCTGGATATCCAACTTTTCCACACACGAACAATATGGATGATATAATTATGGTGCTTCCCGAAATATAGCCATGATGTCAGAAGCATAATTGTTAATTGTTTATAACAGGGCCGTCCAAATCGTGCACATCGCCCGCGTGCAACATAAAATGCTCGCGGACAAAGCTGACGGGCAAAGCCGAGGAGATAGTTCAAAACTCAGGAGGGGAGTGCGTATAGTTTTTCCTATGCAGTGTTGCCAGACTTTAGGGGCGATTGCATTAAATGAGGCATTATTTCTTTTATTACTGATACTTGCTTGTTTTTCGTCTCGCATAACATGGCGCACATTCCGAAAAAGCATAAAATCACTGAACCAGTATTTAAACCGGAGTGGGAGAATGTTTTTTTTTTTCATTGTTAACAGATCGGATTCGAAATGCTTAATATGCAATCGTGTCATATCGGGGAAAAAAAATACAACTCTACCTGATATCGAAAAAATTGTCACATTAAAACGAAGGAAATAAAAATGGTAAACTGCCTCTTTTTTTTTTTGTTTTGTTTTTTACAATGTCGAATTGATAATTAGCAACTCGACTTTAAAGAACTGATCAACGTAGTAATGTGCAATAGGGGGGTAAGGAAGATTACCCGCATAAAAGGGCGCTGCCCGCGGACAGAAATCTTGGACAGCCCTGGTTTATAACATCAATTATTACACGTCATTAATGATTTGTTGATAACCGACTGATTGACCCAAGTCTTATTATTGTTTTCAAATCTCTCTGTAATAACTTCTTCCAGGTATTCACCACACTCATCTCACTTATGTGCCCATAGGACTCTTTTTTCCATTGCTCTACAGTTCACCTTGTTAATCGGCATTTTGCAGTGGTTGCAACAGTATCACGATCATAGTAATTCATATAATGCATCCTTTATTTATAAATTTCCTTTACATTGAGCAAGGAATAGATAAACGGCTGGTGTTTTCATAAGAAAACGTTTGAGATTTAAATTTTGCGCATTTTCTCCAGAAAATGAAAAATAAATATGCTTTCAACGGAAGTAGCGCAGCAAAAAAATTTAAGGCGTCTGCTTCGACCAATTTGAAAGTAAACTTGTATGTATGCATAACTGATTTCCAAATCATGTGTTGAAGGTGGGAAAGATTTTAGAACGAGCACTGCATTTTAAAGGTAAAACGTATTATGACTAATGGCGGAAAAATTTAAATCATTTAGATATTTCATTCATTTTATTAATTAGGGTAAGTCAAATTTGTTTGATTATAGTAGTCTTTTTATGGACCTAATAAATGAAGAACAGGAGCTGCAGGAATTTTAATGTCTTGAACCTGTTTTCAGATTCCTGAATTATTTTTGGAAATGGCGACTAAAATTCTGGGGAAGACTGTGAGGCGAGCTGTTAACTATGACAACGGGATGTCCAGTGTGTCGTCCGACTGCAACGAGATCAAAAAAGGCCAGGAACCCTCGAATCAAAACAACAAGACGTTCTACGATCACTTACAACAAGTAAGTAATTCTAAATTTAACTTACCCAAATCATTTCTTCCATGTTCTAATCAGCGCTAAATTCTGATAAATATATATGAATAGTTTCCAAATGTTGTTCTATTTAAAAACAGTAAGATTTTTAAGTCCACATTGAGAAATCTCTTCCATAAAAGATAAACGACTTGGATTCGAACCAATAACTACGAGTCTCTAGCTCGTCGCCTCTAACAGTTGGTCTACTGTTGTTAAAGCTCCTCCCGAAGCTATTCCAAACACTGCTAAGCAGTCAAAGTGGAAGCCAGTAATAGGGCAGACACCTGGCTCGCAGATCAGAAATTTACACCATTTTCACTTTTAATCGAAAAAATAATAATTGCCTATGAATAAAAATTCCATGAAAACTAGCTTTATGCAATTCTCTCCGCGGACTGTTTTTGTGCAGGTTTAAGTGCTACCGCTATTTTTGCTGGGTTATATCAAATAAACCCTGTCGTTACAAACGTGTTTTGGCCTTTATCCTTCTTTTCCGATGTAATCTTTCCATGTTTTGGGTATGTAGACTTTATAATTGGTCTGTTAATACTGAGGTTGAGTTAAAAGTAGTAGCCGACTCGGAAGGGGGGGAGGGAGGGTCAGAGTTTGACGAATTCTGGGCAAAGACCATTTACCACAAGGGTATATCGCAGTTTATTAAGAGAAAAGAGTGGGAAGAAACGTCAGTACGAATTTGAATGCCATAGACATTGTGCCACCTGCGTCAGCCAGTGTAAAACTATGGCAGAAAAATTGCTGATACGCGGGCTCCTTCGTCACTATTGGAAAAAGGGAACCTATGCGCGAGCAGCAGCCGCCGAAATTTGCAGGGTGGAAGGTCAGGGTGTGACCAATGAACGGACAGCACGACTGTGGTTCTCCCGCTTTTCGTCTGGAGACATGGGCCTGGAAGATGCGCCAAGGAGCGGAAGACCCAAAGAAGTTATGACGCAGCCCTACGGCAACAAGTGGAAGACAACCCAGGCAGCACCACCCGTGGACTAGCGGCGGACATCGGGACATCACAATCGAGTGTGGTTCGACATCTGCACGCCATAGGAAAGGTCAACAGGAGCTGACGCCCGCGCAAGCACATCAACGGGTGAAGGTGTGTCGTCAACTGCTGGAAAAAAAATCGAGATTCTGCCACATTCTTGCATACAGCCCCGACCTGGCACCTACCGACTACCATCTCTTCCGGTCCATGGCGCACTTCCTGCGTGGACGGCGCTTCGCCAATGTCAGTGAGGTTGAAGACGCCGTGCGTGACTCTTTCGCCCAGAAACCGAGGAGTGGTTTCGCGAGGGCATCCGCCAACTGGCTGATCGTTGGATGAAGACCATCGAGCATGATGGACTCTACTTTGAAGATTAGCAGTGAGTGGTTCCTGTCTGGTGCCCATTTAAAAGTTTGCGCGGTGATCGGCCACTACTTTTGACTCAACCTCTGTAGTTACAAAACACATTTTAATTAATTAAACTGAAATAAGTCACACGTTAATTTACAGCTAACGAATGATTTTCCAGCTTGATGATTTTTTTTTTTTATTTAATTCTCCAAGTTTTCTAACAGCGCCAGCATATACACAATTACCTGTTATGGAATTACAAACGAATATCATTTGTAAAGAAGAATATCAGTAATCCGTGTCGAGAAGAAGCTTCTTATTCTAAACAAAAAAAATGTCGAGAAAAAGTTGGCACGAGTACAGAAATAACTATCTCAGATACCTATGCATTATGTAGTGTTTAAATATTTCATGTATAATTTTATCACATCTTCGTAACGATACCTTGCTAAACCATAAAAAATAATTAATATTGTCAAGAAAATGAATGATGGGAAAAATATTATCATGTCAAAGATAGTAGTCGATAACGAATCATGTTAAACGCATCGTTACTGTAATGCATGTGGCTTAATGCAGAAGATGTTATTCCATAAATTATCGCCCTTTGTTTTTACTGGAGCAATAATCGTTGCAGTTAAAAAGCCATCTCGCAAAAGAATGCTGTTTTCACGCTGCAATTGCTCACATTATCATCATGATGAATGTCTCGATCAATATACCCATTCGGTTACTGTCATTTCGTTTTGTAGATGTAACGCCCTAGATACTGTTTGTTTAACGGGGGGAAAAAAAAGTCGGGCCGTCATCCAGATATATTTTTTTTTTCAATTAACAATTTTCAGTATACTAAATCTCATTCAAATTCAATTAATTTCTTATTGTTCTCCTTTTTTAATGTAGAATCCGGTAAATTAAAATACAAAAAAACAATAACAAAATTTTCCACAAACAGAAAAAAAATACTAGAACAGTTACCAAACATAGAAATCATACCAAAAACAACAAATAACATAACAAAAACATTAATAACAACTATCGAGCTAAAAATAACAAACAATCAATCAAAACAACAACACAAATAACAATTTCAAAGCATATGTCAAAATAACAAAGAAAAATGGAGTACCACAAACAAAATTTATCAAATACGAGGGTAGCCCAGAAATTAATGCACCACAATTTTTTTTTTCAAAAATTATTTATTGAATATAATGAAACTTAGTTTCTTCTACACTCCCTATTTTTCCACATAATCCCCGTCCCGTTCTATGGCCTTCTTCCAGCGTGTATGCCCTTGCTATGTTCACGCAGCCATGTCTTCAATGTGTGAATCACCTCTTCGTCATCCTCAAACTGTCTTCCACGAATGGCATTTTTCAATGGCCCAAACAAGTGAAAGTCTGAGGGCGCTAGGTCAGGGCTGTAGGGTGGATGGGGTAACACTGTCCAACCCTGTTTCGTGATGTGTTCCGACGTCCTCAAACTTGTGTGAGGGCGAGCGTTATCGTGTTGAAGCAAACAATCATCTGGGTTGTTGAGTTGTTATGGCGTCCCATCAATGTGTATGACACCATCACAGTCCCAAAACATAGTGATCATTACCAGCAGAAGCAGTTGCTTTGAATTTTTTTCTTCTGTGGAGCGTGCGGATGACGCCATTCCATCGATTGTCGTTTTGTTTCGGGCTCAAAATGGTGCACCCAGGTTTCATCAGCCTTCACAATCTGGGAAAAGAAGGTTTCCCCCTCAGCTTCAACGTTGCAGCAACTCAGAAGAAATGTTTTTTTCTCAGAGCTTTGTGTTCCTCCGTAAGACAGCGCGGAACCCATCGTGAACACGTTTTTGTGTAATCAAGACACGGATGATTTCACCCACTTCCTTTGATGATTGACAGCTCCAACGCCAACTGCCGAGTCGTTCTGCGTCGGTCCTGACGAATGAGCGCATCACACGCTGCATCTTGTCTTGTGTGACAGCCGAGGATAGCCGCTCCGACCCCGGCAAATCTTGGAGCTCCACCGAACCGCTTTCTGATGGCCTCACCCTATGTGCCCAGCGACTAACTGTACTTCTGTCGACTGCTGATGCTCCATGAAACTGCACATAAACGTTTGTGAATGTTTCCAACCGTGTCTTGCTCCGCAGTGAGAAATTCAATGACGACACGCTGCTTGTAACCGAGGTCAACGAGGCTTGTAACGTACATCACTTACAGACGCCATGTTGTTCCATTTAGAGTAGCCTATAGTCTACATCCTACTCTAGTTCCATTGCTGCACATACGCTATCTGTCGGAAGAAACGGAAATTTTGCGCGCGCACTCCGAAAAAACTTCAAAGAATGCATATCTCAAGTTTCGCATTCTTATCATTGTTGGGGGCAGAGAAAAAAAATTGTGGTGCATTACTTTCTGGGCAACCCTCATTCCATGTAAAAATGTGAACATATTTACACAGGTCAAGCAAACAAAAAGACAACTGCAAATAAGAATAAAAGAACATGAAAGAGCACTTTTCCACAAGTGTATGGTTAAATAATTCGACCATTGTTGATTGTAAGCCCTAAATTTGGCCGTCTTATGATGATGTAACAATGTATGATTTTTCAGTTGTGAGGCTTTCTTTCTAGGAGGTGTTGCCTCTACTCAAAGCCTGACCGCGAAAATTTCATACATTGTTACTTCATCATACGATTAAACATGACTCCGTATGATGATGTAACAATGTATGAAATTTTCGCGCTCAGGCTTTGAGTAGATAGAGGTGGTGTTGGATGAACTCACATTTTCTCCTTTATTAGGAGCTTTAGCATAAAAGCTACTTATAAGAATGCGCCCTTGGTCTGTACGTTTATCCGTCCGGCCGGCCGCCGTTTGCACGATAACTTGAAAACGGATTAACTTTTTCAAATTCTGTTTTCAGAAATATAACCATCGAAATCTTAGCTCGGCCGTATCAACTTTTCAGAATTTTTCGTGGACCCTTTCAAGTCGACTTCACGTGCTAAAACAGTGAGTGTAAAGAATTCAAAGATACTAGCATGTCATATAACAATCGATTTGTTAAGAAGGAATATATTGTTACTTTCTGTTCATCTTTTAAGCATTATTGACATCGGCGCGCGCACGTGAAATCGCTTTGTCGACGCACGATTGCTCAAGTGCTCATAATCTATAAGCTTATTATTAAGTAGCGGAAAAATGGAGCTACTTATTGGTTTTATTTTACAAACGATTTGAATCACCCTTCATCATTTCTACATTTTTTGAGGTAGAAAGTTGAAATTCGGAATGTAGCTTACTATGGGCATGAGCACCTTCACTATTTAGTTTGGTTTTTGATTAGCCCACTAAGGGCGGAGTTTTGGGGGTGAAAATTAGAGGGGACCAAAAGGTCTAGGTCAGTGTTTCCCAACCTTTTTTGTGCTATGCCCCACCTAAACCTTTCTAAAATTCTTATGCCCCCCAAATATATATACATAATTTTCAATATTTAAAAATTGAAATGTTCATTGAAGAAACACGAATGAACGACTGAGAATCGTCATATGATTAACTTAAACTATGGTGGTGGGGCATGGGCCCCACGGTTGGGACACACTAGTCTAGGTGTATTTATGCATATAAAGGAATGAAATTCGGTATCTAGATTCCTCTAGGCAAGGTCTACAGTACTATGAAGTTTAGGTCCAGTTGTTCCAGGGGGGTCGGATTTGCGGAGGTGGCAGTCACTTGGTCCTAAGAACTGTGGCAACATATGGCATGTTATATATCATACGTTCGGAAATGAAGAAAAAGGAAAGAAGATACGAGGTTTTTTACATTTTCTACATATTACGTTCGAGAAAATCATTTTTTTTATTAAAAAACTTGGGGAGAGGTAAAAAGTGCAGATAAAGGGGTAGAAATAGATGACCGCAGGATCTGCCACTTGCCTTTCCCTACTCGGGGGGGGGGGCACGGAGATAATTTCGTTTTAATAAATATATAAATGTGTTTCTGCTTCATTGCTAAAACTCCTCCTTGGAATGTTTACAACATTTTATTTATAGTTTGATAAAAATTATTGCTCCGACAACAGTGGTCAGGTGACTTTTCAGTTCTGGCGTGTGCTTGAAACCGGCGCCAACAATGCTTAATCGTGCAACAACAATGCAAAATTCTCCTTTATTTATAGTTTGACTAGCAAAGGTACCCGGCGTTGCCCGGGATAATTACACTTGGATGTAAACAGAACAATCTCAAAAAATTAAATTAAATTTTGCAATATCTTAAAAATAAACACATGAAAATGCTTAGAATTAATACAGTAAAAATTCTTAATGAAAATTCGAAAAAAATCTTTTTAAAGGCTCACAATGGCTGGACCTCCAAGGATGCCACTGCTATTTTAAATAATTTCTTACTCACGTAATCTTACCTCAGATGTATACTTAGTGTTGTTGCAATTTCCACTCTTCTCTCGATGTGTTGAAGCAAAACTTGGCCATTCATCACTTTGTGCAGTCTAGCGGTCGCCGATTCTTCTATTTACTTGCTTCCCATTTGCTCAATACATCACGGAGCTAAAGGAGTGCTTCCTCTGTCGTCTTTCCACTCGTTCTCAATAGTCTGCTAACTCTCCATTATCTCCAGTTACTATTCATTTTTAAAGATTTTCAAGAAATTGTTAAGTACTAAGAACTCTCTTTTCTAAGAAAAGCCTGAATAACAGGAATTCTATGCATTGTTACAAATTGAAACTTATTCATATTACATCATCATTTTATGTTCATTGTTATAATTCTTGGAAAGATTGCTTTAACATTACATCATCATTTTGAGCTCATTGTTATTGGTGAATTGCGTGTTGAAACCATTGTTGATACCTATTGTTGCACAAACTTTTATTTGCATTGTTGGTCCGTGCAGAGTGTTTGTGAATTGCGTGTTGATACCATTGTTGCAAAAACTTTGTCTTGCATTGTTGGTCATGCGATATTTCTCATTAATATGCCCTGCCATAACCATGAATATCGATTTTTTATCAATAATTATTATTTTTTCGAAATCTGAAGTAGACAGTGACCTTCCTCATGCTTTGAAGGTCATGTATGCGAAATTTCATCAAGATCGGAATAAAACTGTAGATTTGTATAAAAAACATACAAACAGACCCACCCACCCACCCACACACAAACATCCTTCTTTATATATATAGAAGAGAAGATTATTATTATTAAGCACGGTCTTTTTATCCCCTGGTCTGTGCACATGCGCAAATTCCGTTGTTGTAGTCAACAATTGGATTGCTGTATTTATGGAAGAAGCGCTTTTAGTCCCCTCTATGGCATGAATTTGGCTATAAAAATTTAAAGTTTTTTCACAGTGTAGAAGGTTGAAATTCGGAATGTAGTTTACTATGGGCATGTACACCTTTACTATTTAGTTTGGCTTTCATTGGGATCGGAATTACGGGGTGGAAGTTAGAGGGGACCAAGTGATCTATGTCGTATATAGGTATGTAAAGGATTGAAATTCGATATTTATATTTCTCTAAGCAAAATCTACATGACTATGAAGTTTGGGCCAAATTGTCTTAGTGGGGTCGGAGTTATGGGGGTGGCAGTCACTTGGTCTTTAGAACTATGGCAACATATGGCGTGTGACATATCATTCGATCGAAAATGATGAGAAAGGAAAAAAGATAGGATTCTATTATACTTTCTAAATACTAAGTTCGAGAAAAGCAATTTTTTGATAAAAAGAAACTGAGGGGTTAAAAAGTGCAGATGAAGGGGTAAAAATTAGTGATGCCCGTTGGATCCGGATCTCTGATTCGGAACTGATAATATCCGGATTCGGATCTAGAAATATCCGGATCCGGGTCCATATCGGATCCGGATTTCGGATCTCTGATATCGGATCCAGATTTCGGATATCGGATATCAGATCCGGATTTCGGATCTCTGATATCGGATCCGGATTTCGGATTCTTTCGCTGGATGCGTATTAAGACTAATTAGGACTTAAGAGGACTAGGCTATCACTTAATAAAAGCTTTTATAAACTGCTTTCAGAAAAAGTTTGCATATACACGATTTCCTGTCTAGGATCCGATTTTCGGATTTCGGATCCAAGATCCGGATCTCAGATCTCGCATCCAAGATCCGGATCAGAGATCTCGCATCCAAGATCCGGATCAGAGATCTCGGATCCAAGTTCCGGATCTCGGATTTCTGACCAACATCCGGTTCTCGGATCTCGGACCTAGGTCCGAAAAAAAGATCCGGATATCCGGATCTTGAATTATCCGGATCTTGATATCACTAGTAAAAATAGATGAACTCAGGGCTTCCGCTACTTTCCTATACTTTCCTCGGGAGGCTTAATTTCTTGTTCAATTGTTGATGAGAAAAAGTTTCTCGAAAACGTTAATTTTACTACTGTCCTTTTGATCTACTTCAAAATTTTATTATATTGTGTTTGTGAGCTTTATCATCATTCTTCTACCCTACAACACTATTTTCATCATACGTCAAGACCTTCCTTATACTTCGTAAAACTACATAGAATTTCATCAAGCTATATGAGATACTTCAACAAGACAACATTTATCTACAAGACTTCAAGATTGGTGACTGTATCATTTTCTATTTCTTTTTGTATTTTAATTTACCGCATTCTACATTAAAAGAGGAAAACAATAAGACATTAATTTAATACTACACACTTTATTAATAATAACTCATTCAAATTCTTTTATGATGTCAAATTATTTTTAACATTTTTGTTTCAGGTTATAGTTTACGATTTTACTCAGGATGCCCGATTAAAAGACAAGGTCATCTCCGCTGTTTACACTTTAAACATTGATGATACGGTTAATAAAGAAACCCATAAAAAGGTATCCATAATTTTTAATTTTTTTGAAAAAGGTCCACATTCTATACTTTTATTAAAAACAATGATCCGAAATAGAGTCAATCTATAACACTGGATTTTAGGAATACGCAAAAACCATCGTTAGCTATGAACAGACTAATTTGAGAATATCAGCAACTATAAAGAGAATATGTAATCGAAAAATATGATATAATCAACAGTCTAATAGCATTTGAAAGCTTAGGAGATCTTAAATACTATGTTATAATACTAGTATGTTAGGTAGCGGTCGGCCAAAAAGATCTTTTTAAAAATCATATTCAAAATTAATCTTAATAAAGGGCATACAGATAAAAACAAAAAAGTGTTTTATATAAAATACCATAATAAAATACCCAAAATATAGAGAAAATATATCCTACCAAACCTAACCTAACCTACCTAACCACTGAAACAGATGATTGCATCAAAGCCAGACTTGGGTGGGAGCAGCCATGTACTCAGGAAGATAAGCAGAGAAAGAAATTTGCTCTCATAATAGAAACCGATACTGAAAATAATTACAGTACATTTATTTCCAAGGCGATTCAGATATGAATTTGTTGAACAAGCATCAGAACCTATGCTATATCAGAACCAGCAGTGGGGTCACAGTGGACGAAGCCCAGGCTGTGAATTTTCTCTTCTATTTTTCATCAATAATTTAAACATCTGAGGTGTGGCGTAGGATAAAACACTCATCGAACATTCTTGCGTTATTCTTTCCACAAAGGTATGACATCTATGGTCCAGCAATCTATCATCTTAATTAATATACTAGAATTCACAGCTTAGGCCTTAGATGGCATAATTGGCGAGAGGTTTTCTATTGTCTCAGTTAGGTTATTTCGATTGACTTGGTATAAGGAACACGATACGGATTTGACAGCCTACTTACCCAATCTTTTCACATGATTGGATGATAATCGAATATTTTGAATAATTCATTTTATATTATACTCTGAAATTGCGTATAAAGATCTAAGTTTCTTCATGAATATATTTTTTTTTTGAAATAGATGGGACAGTGGACTTCAGATAGCCGCTTTATTTTAGATCCCTCTCAAGCCAATGAAACAATCAAACGATTTCTAAAAATTGGTATCGCTTTGGTGAATATTTATTTTCTTATTTATATTTTCTGAATTCTCGCCTTCACGAATAGTTCTTTATTCTCTTTTATGATTTAGTTCAAGAAAATTACTGATCTTGAAGTATTGAAATGAATTTTTCTTTATTCGAACCAGTAAATTAATTTGCTCATTCTTTTGTTACAGACACGGCCTTTCACCTTTATAGAAAAGACCGATGCTAAAAAAAATAAGGTCTATGACGGTTTTTGTATAAGACTTCTAGAAAAAATCGCTGAAATTATGAACTTTGAGTACGAATACGTACCGGCTCCAAATAACTTGTACGGGAACAAGCATGAGAACGGAACATGGGACGGTCTCATCGGCGATCTCGTTAACGGGGTTAGGCTTTCTCTTTTTTCTTTTTTTCATAATATTCTAATTTAGTTCTTCATCATTTGTATTGCTTTTTTTTAACTTTTCTCCTTTATACGAGGATTGTTCAATAGAAATACGTTTGGACTTCGCAGCCTTGAAGGTATCCCCTTTGACAGTTGAAAGTGGGACAATATAAAGCAGTTGTTTATATGCATTGTTGAAGTACTAGTGAGACATATTTATCATAATTAGCTGCTTGCTTCTTTCTAAGAGTTGTGATTAAATTGGAATATAGCGTTCATGGTAGACAATCCGCATGTCATTCAATTTTTGGCCGCTGAAGGGCGTCAGCCAATGGCTTTTTACGAGAATGAAAGCTGTACAGGGTGCGGCAGCAAAACTTCCTTATTTCGTATTGCAATAAAACAAAATGTATTAAAGATATTGTTTTATTTTTTGTTTTATACAAAAGTTACACATTTAAAGTTGTGGTTTACATCGTTTTAAAAATCATATGGGGTAAGTGACGCCCGCCATTGTCGATACACTGGGTGAACCGAATTCTGGTGTTTCTCATCACTCTCTCCAGCATATTGATGAGTATGTTGGCTGTCTCTCCTTGAATGTTTCTCTTCAGGTCGTCCAGGCTCTGTGGGCCCATTAGTATAGACACGGGATTTCAAATACCCCCACAAAAAAATCACATGGGGACATATCGGGAGAACACGCCGGCCACTCCAAATCGCCTCTCCGTGAGATGAGGTGCCCTGGGAAGTGATCTCGCAACACAGCCATCGATGCCTTTGACGTATGGGCCGTTGCTCCGTCCTGGTGAAACCATAGGTCCCCCAAGTCCATTTCATCCAGTCATGGCAAAAAAAAAAAAATCTCCTCGAGCATGTTTGAGTTCATATGGGTTCACCCACTGCATCGACAATGGGGGGTGTCACTTACCCCAAATGATTTTTAAAACTATGTAAACCACAACTTTAAATGTGTAACTTTTGTATAAAACAAAAAATAAAACGATATCTTTAATACTTTTTGTTTTATTGCAATACGAAATAAGGAAGTTATGCTGACGCACCCTGTGTATTTAGTCTCATACGGCTGTGGTTGGATGGTGCAAGAAATTTTGACAAGGAAGGGAATCCACGAAAGATTTAATCCGTCCAGGACATACTTATGTTGCAACTTCAGATAAAAATGTAAGACAGTTGAATATTGCTTTACAGTCCCGACTTGTCCCCATGCATAAGCCTCTGGCCTCTACATCAATCACTAAAAAAAAAACAACGGCGGTTCAATTTCAACGCTGTTGCGCAATAATGGGAACAACCGCTGTTCCGTCAACAACCTTAAGAATTTTACCAGATGGGAATCTATACATTGCACCATTGGGACCCATGCCGTAATGTTGCTGGAGATTTCTTTTAAATTCTTGGAATAAATATTATTTCCCAGCCTCTATTGAACAATCCTCGTAAATATCGTTATAAAAATAAAATAGAATCTAACAGTGTAGAAATTTAACTCTGAAACCAAAATAGAGTTTCACAGTTAAATATGCTCCTACATTTTTAAGAGCGTCAAAATAGCGCAGAGATGAATCTAGATGATTTTTAAGTTATGGTGGTAGTGTCATTCAGTCCACTGATCTGTAGCCCATTAGTAAATGGACTGCACTAGGGAAGAGAGAGTAATGCGATTATTTCCCGTTGCCTTCCGCGTTTTTAACGACTGCTGTAAGCTGGTAGCAGCAGCCGGGACCGACGGCTTAACGTGCCCTCCGAAGCACGGGTGGGGGGGGGGGGAGGAAAGATTGCATGCCATTAATGCTCACCCATCCAGTGACTAGCCGTACCAGGTGTTGCTTAACTTCACTGAGCTGACTTGCTCTGCGAAAGGCCCCTAAGGCCACGGCTTTCCCCTAATCAAAAATAAAAGATTAAAAAAGAAGGGATAGCTATATGGCAGGGAAGAATGCTTTTTGAAATCGAAAACTACCTAATAATTCGTCTATTTTGTCCCCCCAAGAAATTATACTCATCACCTTGAAATCATTATAGGATAATACACGAGTACATCCAAAATTTCCCGGCGTGATGGTTACGAAATTCGTAAAACTCAAAATTGGGTCTGGTGACCACCATTGAAGTAGTCTCCCCCTACAGCGGACCAAATCAGGGGAATAGGTGAATGAAGGACGATAATCAGTTTGTTTTTCACCAGGAAAAACTGTTAGGTGAAAAGCGAAGCATGGGTCAGTTCTTTTTTCATCAGAATTCGGGGCGATGTCTTCGCATAATTTCAGAGTCGCCGTAAAACATAACAATCGAACTGGGAATTGGCAATCTGGCCTGTCGGGACAATTCTTTTCTTGATATTAAAAAAAAAAATGATGATCATGTTTTAGATATGATTCCCATCTGTCTGGCCCTTTTAAATTAATTTCTTCGCTGAAACAATGCTAGAAGACCCCTTCGTACTTAGAGATTCGCATAAAATTTGACGCAACGCATACCGCTGTCCTTTTTACGGATCTATCGTGAAAATCACCACAAATCATTCAAAGTTATTTCTTTTTTTTTAGTAATTTAATATGATGATAGATATTCACCAGAATAGATGTTTACATTTAATAAAATCTACTTTTTATTAAATAGGTAACAGACATTGTCATCGCTGCTTTGACAATGACATCAGAGCGTGAAGAAGCTGTCGATTTTGTTGCTCCTCATTTCGATCAATCAGGAATATCTATAGGTACAAATGTAATGAATCCAAATTTATAATTCATTTATAAATTTCATTTCTAAGCAACTTCTTATTCAGAGAAATACTTTTATGACTTTCACTGTCATAGTTATGAGAAAACCGGAAAGGGAGGTATCACTTTTCAAATTCATGTCCGTGTTGGAGCCGGAGGTGTGGTGGTGCATTTTAGCAGCCATTGTTGTTACCGCCGTCGTTCTGTGGTTGCTCGACAAATACAGCCCTTTCAGTGGACAGAACAAGAAGCGATATCCTTACGACTGCCGAAAATTCACTCTCGTCGAATGCTTCTGGTTTGCTCTCACTTCCATCACCCCTCAAGGTTAACAATTTGGGTGATTGTATTTATAGGGACATTAAGCTTTCGTTAGAATATTTATTTAATTATGTGTTTAATATATGTAAATATTCAAATTTAATAATGCTTCATTAATTGACTCTTTTGTGGTTAAACAGGAGGAGGTGAACCACCTAAAGCGGTCTCTGGACGCATTCTCGTGGCTGCCTATTGGCTTTTCGTGGTGCTCATGTTAGCTACTTTCACTGCTAATTTGGCCGCGTTTTTAACAGTGGAGAGAATGCAGGTAAAAGAATAAAACAACCATATTAAAGAAAGTTTTTTTGTTTTTTTTAATGTACTTAATAAAGTGATACTAATTTTTAGAAAGAAAGAAAGAAGGAAAGAGAGGAATCTTCGCTATCTGCGGCTTCGATTAGTTAAGTTAGTATAAAAGCCAAAATGTTTCAAAACCAAACGACCTGAAGTTTAATGAAATACATGAAAAAATATTCTTTGATCCTTAAAATTAATTACTTGAAGTTTAATAATTTTGTACTGGATAGGAATTTATTAATAGGAATCTAGCCCATTAGAATGAGTAGAATTGCAAAAACGAATATTTCATGACATCATTAATGAATTACTCAATTTTGTAATGGTTTCCATGTATTCCATAATCTTACTGCACGAATTAACCGCATATAACGAAGAATTACCTCTCTAAAGACCAATTATTCCACATCTCTATCGTCAATTTAATCTCTAGCGATAAATGATTTGCAGAGTCCTGTTAGATCTCTGGAAGAACTCGCAAAACAATCAAAAATTAATTACACCGTCGTTAAAGATTCAAGTATTGAACAGTATTTCGTCAACATGGCCGGAGCAGAAGATGAACTCTACAGGTTAATTAGTAATTCAATTTTCTATCTTAAAATCTTGTTTTGGTGCTCAATTTCGTTCGTTTTCAGGCAAGACTAATGGTTAAGTTCTTAAATATAAGAAAGCGATCATTCTTTTCTCAGGAAGCAATATTATTTACCCAAATCATGTCCGAAAGTAGCAATTAAACTTTTAAAGAGAAAAGTTATCTTATTAAATGTAGAGATTTTGGGTCCCAATAGCAACAACATTCTTCTTTATTGCGTCAGTACGCATTCCAGTTTTAAACCATCTTCAGTTAAAGTTACAAGTTTTTAGACTAGTTTTTAAGTTAACAGAACCAAAATTTAAACATTCTGGTGCTGTGACCCGAATCGAAGGAGCAAATTTTAACTTTAACCACCATTTTGGCTATATTCCCGAAGAGTTAAGACAAGTATGTTTATTACAACTTTTACTTACTTTTTGGTGCTCTATCCGAATCTGGAGTCAAAATCAAAAAATTCGAAAAAGTATTGGTAACAGAACGACCCGCTTCGAATACAGTAATGGTGTCACACATTCTCAATTGGTTTTGATTGCTTGAGGTGACCTTGTTGTTTTTACAAAAAATTAAAAAAAAATAGTTAACCAAAACGCAGAGAAGTAGGAGACGAATTAAGATAAGGTACACGTTGGGGTTGGTAATCTCAGCAAAATTGTAGCATTAGAGGGAAGGTAGAATTGATTTATTAAATAGAGAAAAATAATTATTAATATCGGAAGTCTGGCGTGAAAAAATCCTCCTAAGACTCATTTTCCAATTATTGGAATTTATAACGAAAGATGTATCTATTTTAATTTATCCAGTCCATTGGACGTGGTATAGTATTATTTTTTTTCTTAGATATGAGAAAAAATTTCTGACGTTTTCTCTGTTCATATTATCTTCAAACTTGTTTATAACCGCAAATCTGCAAAATGTTTTTTAATATTCAACCTTCTAGGGTGTGGAAAGATATAACACTTAACACATCGAACGATCAGGCCAAATATCGAGTTTGGGACTACCCTATCAAGGAACAATACAATCGTATTTTGGCAGTCATCAAGAAGACGGGAATGATGAAGACAGCCGAAGAAGGTGTCGACTTCTTATCAAATCAGACTATTTCCTTCTTTTCTTAGATCCTGTAAATCAACAGTTTATTCCTTATATTTTCCTTTTAGGATTTGATAAAGTTAAACAGGATAAAGAGAGCACGTTCGCCTTTATTCACGATGCAGCCGAAATAAAGTACGAGGTGTACAAGAGTTGTGATCTGACGGAGATCGGCGAACCGTTCGCCGAACAGCCTTACGCCATTGCCGTCCAGTCGGGCTCCTATTTGCAAGAGGAGATCAGCAAAGTGTAAGCTTAATAAATATAAATATAAACTTAATACGTAAATAGAGGAAAAATGAAGCAATTTTTACCACCCTTATTCTCAAAATGAAAGTTTAAGTTTTATCACTTAGAAGCAACAATCATATTGGCAAAAGAAATTCTGATGTCATAAACTGCTTACGCAAATAAAACTCCATAGATATGCAGTAAAAATGAATCTATTTAAATTTTTATTTTGTGGCAAAAATCCGAAATTGGAAAGAAAAACTGCTAAAATGTCTTGTCATCAAGAACAAACCAATATGGAAAATTTAAGAGCGAATGAAAAAGCGGAAGTGCTTCAAAACTCGACTGAAAGGTTCCGTACCATCTCACAAGATCCAAGAGCGAGCTAATATAAGGGTGGTAAAAAGAAAGAAAATGGTTATCTCTAACAGAGGATTATTTTTTTAAATTACTGCTTTGAATTATTTTAATAATTAAAAGTTTTAATTACGTACATAAAAGGTTTTCGTCGTTTACTAATTCATTTATTTCAGCTTATTGGACCTCCAAAAAGATCGCTACTTTGAGCAACTGTATAACGTCTTCTGGAACAACTCTGCCAAACGGAATTGTCCCAATAGCGACGAAACTGAAGGAATTACACTTCAGAGTTTAGGTGGGGAAAAAAGGAATTATTTTTTTTCATTACTGAAAAGTACAGTATTCTATTTAAACTGATTTTGATTAAGTAAGATTGGTTTCTTTTCTTCGTGTTTTTAAACCAGGGTTATGAAGTCGTACAATAATTTTTGAGACTCCTATTCTTTTACAATTTATTTTACTTAATGAAAGAGGGAATTTTATCATAGCCATGTGAATCCATTAGGTGACTTTCTAGACTAAGGAATCATTCATATAACCTGATATTGTAGTTTTAAAAAAGGATAAAGAATTATAAACAAAATAACGGTTACACTTTATGATTATTTAATATTGTGCAGAGAGAATTTAAAATGGCAATGCTCGGCATTAATAGAGTGGCACTTTGAACTATAGCTTTAACTTTTCCATTCAAGACATTTTATTAATAAAAATTACAAATTAATGAAATCTAAATATCACAGAATCTATGATAAACTTTCAATGTGTCAGCAATAAGAAATTTGTTTTTAAAAAATTATCTTCATTTTGAAAAATTCTATTTAGTTCATTAAACACCATAAAATTGTAACTGGCTACGTAATCGTTTTCATAAACGCTATCATAATACTTTTAACGTTTTAAACATTTCGAGATTTCTATGGTAAATCTGAAATAATAATTAAGTTTACTATGTTGAGGTAAAGATTTAAATAGTGAAATATTACGATATATTAATAAGACCTCAATATTAACAGGGATAAAATAAATTAATCTCATTTACTTATTGGCTTTTATAATTTTTAATTTATTTTATCCCATCTAATAACGAGATCTTATTACTATATCTTAATTTTCACTACTGAAATTACAATAATGTTGTAATTATTCCAAACGGTGATGTAAAATATGACTCCACGTGTCCGACGTCTGCGAATTCTTCTTCAAAATAATTTGCAGCTGCATTTGTTACTTCCTTTTGTAGTCGATCACTTTATTAAAAATATTTTGAATTAGGTTAGTGGAAATGAAAGGTAATGCAGACAGCATGAAATTTTTATGCAAAGTCAGCCTCATGTCAATGTTTTCATACAAAAAAAATAATGTGAAAAGATAAACATTCGTGAATGTCAACGTCCAGGAACACCTATTGAAAGCACTAATTGCTGTCGCTTCATAGTCACCCAAAACTAGATCGGAGAAACCAATATTGTGAACCGCAGTAAAAATTGGGGTATAGATTAAATCTATTTCTTTAACTGTAATTAAATTTACAGTTCCATTTGTTCAACATTTAAAATAATAAATAACATATAAGATTTACATGAGAGTGTCTCAAAAAGGACCATTCGTTAGTTGTGTTGAAATATATTATGACAGCTCATATGACCTATAATGGCTATTACTTAGGAAAACGTGTCAAGTTTTAATTGAAACTGCACATTGTAATTCGAATTGTTCATACGGAAGACATCTACAGGAAATTAATTTTTACCTAAACATGTTTGTAGCGTCATTTGTGCTTTTCATTAACGAATGAACCCACGCAAACCATTGATATAATGATATATATGGATGGTTATTTCATACTTATAGTGATGAGAATATACTTATTGTAGATATTTTGGAACCAATTTCGTGGATTGATAAAAAATTGAACACGAAATAAATTGACTTTGAGGAATCAATAGAGAACATATTGTTTCTTTCTGACGCTGGTGCTATTCCACATTGATTACAGAAAAGACTACTGAAAACATTGACGATAAATCCATATTGGCGTTCCTCAATATATTTTTCTATTTGTAGACAATTGACTACAAGGTTTCAAATTTTTGTAGTCCAAGAAATAAGATTCAAAATACTGTTATCTCAAATAGAAATAAATTACCTAGAGCTCTTTCTTTGTGCTCTGCGATGGCCCTTTCTTCTAGCAATCGCTCAACACTGCAAAAGGCTTCTACGAAAAACAGCAAGGTAGATTCCGTTCTACTCCTCTTGACAGATCTTACATATAGCAAGAAATTAATCCCCCCCGAGAAGGATATAAGAATGTAGCGGAAACCCTGAGATCTTTTTTACCCTTTGTTCTGCATTTTTAATTCCCCCATTTTTTTAATCAAAAAATTTATTTTCTCGAACGTAGTATTTAGAAAATGTAAAAGAGTGATTTTGAAAGTGTAGATCTTCTTTCGTTTTTCATTATTTCCGATCGAATGATATATCACATGCTATATGTTGCCATAGTTCTAAGGACCAAGTGACTGCCGCCCTCACAACTCCGAGCTCACTGGGACAATTTGGCCCAAACTTCCTAGTGATGTAGATCTTGCCTAGAGGAATCTGCATACCGAATTCCACTCCTTTACATACCTAAATACACTTAGACCTTTTGGTCCCCTTTAAGTCACACCCCCGTAAGGCCGACCACAGTGGGCCAATCAAAACCAAACTAAATAGGGAAGTAGGACATACCTATGGCAAGCTATATTCTAAATTTCAACTTTCTACGTCAAAAATGTAGCAAATGTGAAGGAGACAGATGGACATTGTGAAACTAATAAGTGCTCCATTCTTCCGCTACTTAATAATTACTTTCCGTACATATAAAAAATAAAAACTAGTTACCTAACTGTGGATGAATAATATCAATGAAAACGCAAGGAGGAGAGCCGCTTTTCCACAACAAGGTATTTATTACGCCTGGATACGTATTTCGGACACTACGCGTCCATTTTTCAACAAGACAGGCATAATAAATATCTTGTTGTGGAAAAGCGGTTCTGCTCCTTGTGTTTCCATTGACTTTCCATGAAAATGTTCTCGGACGTCTTACAGAAACTGATCTTTTTTAAGGAAACTGAATCCACAAAAATCCATGGAAGAGGCATCGAGGTGCCTGGGTGACTTGATAGGGAAGTCTGAGAATCTGGATATCCTTAATCCCAGTTTCCTGTTCCATTTGAGCACAGTATCGGACAATTCCTTCGCCCTAGGGCCATTTAAAAATGGATATCGTTACGATATATGTGTTCCAAGACATTTTTCTGATAGTAGGCAGTATTTATCTTTGCTTTAGATCCCGGTTTTTTGATGGTCCAACATCTGTTATAGCTGTACTCTGCAATCACCATGAGTCCTTTCGCAAAACTCTCCTTGCATTGACGCACCCAGTCAGATCGAGTCGTGTTACCCCCTGTTATCGATAAAAAAATTACCCGTGTCTTGCTATCTCTCGATAAATAGAACCAAGCCTCTTTCAAGTTGACTATTCCCTTCCATTTATCGCCTGCCAAATAGCGTTCATAAAGTTTTCTGCTATTGGTTCGCCTCTCTGCAATCTGTCTTGGCAACAAAGCCTGAACTCGGGTCTTATCATGGCCTCCTAATTTCAAATCTTGACGAATAATACGGTTTACCGATGCAACAGAGCTTTCCCATCTTGCTTGCATTGGCCCGTTGTGTTGGCAGATTTTCCCTAAGGACTTAGTACGGGAAGAACGGAAGAGCGCTGCACTATTGTTTGAATCCATTTGTTTTCTGGGTTTGATAACTTTTGTTATACCATTCTTGGGAAATAATGAAACCTTTTCCCATACACTGCTCTATTATTCTGGAATAAGAGTAACCAGCGTCGGAAAGGGCTACACTGACCGATTTAAGTTTTGAGGACATTTTGGCAGAACGAAATGATAAGTTCGATTGTTACCGAACTCGCGTGTAAAATTTCACAAGCCTTGTACTTTTACAACAACCTTCCGTAGTCAGTGAGGATAATCAGTTCAGGAACTAAAAATTTAACGACTAAAGAAAGAAAAAAACACGAACATCGAAACAAACAGAAACCAGCCCGGAACTTTGTTTCATAGTTCATGGTAAATGATGATAACAAAAGACGTACTTGGTAGCATAATGAAAAATTCATGTAGTCAAAGTAAATGATTGCTGATCATTATTGAGGAACTAGTAGTGTATTTGATATTCTTTTTCATTAATTGATCGATAAAAATTTTGCTAAATATCTTGCGTTTTTATTAGGAGCTTTAGCATAAAAGCTACTTATAAGAATGCGCCCTTGGTTTGTACGTTTATCCGTCCGGCCGTCCGCCGTTTGCACGATAACTTGAAAACGGATTAACTTTTTTAAATTCTGTTTAGAGAAATATGACCATCAAAGTCTTAGCTCGGCCGTATCAACTTTTCAGAATTTTTCGTGGACCCCTTCAAGTCGAATTCACGTGCTAAAACAGTAAGTGTAAAGAATTCAAAGATACTGGCATGTCATATAACAATCGATTTGTCAAGAAGGAATACATTGTTACTTTCTGTTCATCTTTTAAGCATTATTGACATCGGCGCGCGCACGTGAAATCGCTTTGTTGACGCGCGATTGCTCAAGTGCTCATAATCTATAAGCTTATTATTAAGTAGCGGAAAAATGGAGCTACTTATTGGTTTTATTTTACACACGATTTGAATCGCCCTTCATCACTTCTACATTTTTTGAGGTAGAAGGTTGAAATTCGGAATGTAGCTTACCACGGGCATGTGCACCTTCATTATTTAGTTTGGTTTTGATTAGCCCACTAAGGTCGGAGTTTTGGGGGTGAAAATTAAAGGGGACCAAAAGGTCTATGTGTATTTATGCATATAAAGGAGTGAAATTCGGTATGCATATTCCTATAAGCAAGATCTCCATTATATCAGATTTTTTTTTCCCGAAGTATCCATGCCTTCCCGACTCGGTGGCGGAAATGCATCGAAAAGATGGGGACTACATTGAAAAATAGTACACCAACTGTCTGTAATACAGGAGCTGTAAAAAAATATTTCCGGTTTTCATTTGACTAACCCTCGTAAGTTGAATAGGGAGCTACTTATTGGTTTTATAATGTCAGTCCGTCCCCTTCATAATTTCTACATTTTTTGAGGTAGAAGGTTGGAATTCGAATGTAGCTTACTATGGGCATGTCCATCTGCACTATTTAGTTTGGTTTTGATTGGTTTACGGGAGTCGGAATTATGGGGGTGGGATTCAGAGAGGGCAACATATCTATGTGTATTTAGGTACGTAAAGGCGTAAAATCCAATATCCAGATTCCTCTAGGCAAGATCTACATTATTATGAAGTTTAGGCCCAATTGTTCCAGTGGGATCGGATTTTCGGGGGTGGCACTCACTTGGTCCTTAGAACCTTAGAACTATGGCAACATATAGAATGTGATATATCATACGTTCGGAAATGATGAGAAAGGAAAGAGGATACGAGGTTTTTTACATTTTTTACATATTACGTTCGAGAAAATCAAT